>RJWT010005030.1:0-30000 GCA_004365215.1 Cuniculus paca
GTTGAATCATTCAATTGGAGGCACCTGTGAGACATTTATTTGGCGATGTTTTAATGGGCTATTGGGTGCGTGCTTCTGGAATTTGGGCCAGAGCTACATATGTTTAGGAGTTGTCATCTTATCAATGCTGCCTAAATCCATGATCATAGGAAAATTCTCAGGAATCACTTGTAGAATAAAATACAAGTAGTATAAGGATAGAGCACTATAAAATGTCACCATTTAAGGGATGGGTACAAGAATACCCAACTATGAGAGAGATGGAAGCTAATCTGAAAGGTGTGCTGTGACAGAAAAGAAAAAGGAAGTTAGTTTCAAGCAGAAAGCGGTGGCCAACTAGGTCATGATTCATACATATAAAATGAAGACAGAAAATTGCCTCTTGATATCTGTTTTGGTACCTAAAGTTTGACATCTTTAGCTAGACAAATTTCAGTCTGATCATAATTTTAAAAGTCAGAGTTGCAGCTTGCTAAACTTGTGAAACTATGAACTGTATTGAAGATTTTTTTCTAGAAAGCAGCCATGAAAGGAAGGCAAATGGCAAGTAAAAAAAAGAGCACAATCAAGGAAAGGTTTTCTCTCTTTTCTCACTCTGTCTCTGTCTGTCTCCCTGTCTGTCTCTGTCTATCTCTGTCTCTGCCTCTCTGTCACTCTGTCTCTGCCTCTCTCTCATGAAAAAAAATAACAGAAAAAAAGTCAATGGAGAGAAATAATAACAATACAGGGGAGTGAGGAATAATGAAACAAAATCCTTTGGGGACAGCAGAGGTTGGAATTTTAAGTACAGGTGGAAGATATTTGCTTTTGCCAGGAAGAAAAACATATCAATCTATGAGAGACCAATTGAAGCATGGGGACAGGGAATGTAAAGTTTGAAGGTGGCAATAATTTTAGTGTATTCACATCTAAGGGACTTTTTTTCTTTCTGTGAAATGAGAGACAGCAACAACAACATAGAAAAAAAGGGACTTACAGTATGGGGGGCCCCAAAAGAGAATGAGCAAAGAAACTCACTAGGAAATGCAAAATAGGACATTCAAGACCATTCAACTCAGATTCTTTTTTTTTTTCTGAACCATGTTTTGTAGTAGTTTCTACCTTATGTTAATTAAGAAATAAACAGATTGAATATGTTTGAGTCATCTATGACTCTAATACGTGGTCAAAAAGACTATTGTTTAGATACGTAAAAGCCACATGGTGTTCCAAAGATGTTAAAAACAAACACAAAGACTTTCACACAACTGTGAGATAAGGGAAGTAAATATCTAATTTACATCTGCTATTATAAATAAAGTAGGGGAAATGAGAAAAATAATGGTAGTAAATTAATCCAGAAATTTTTAGAGTTGGAAAGACCCTTAGAATTCATCTGAATGCTTTCTTCGGCTTCTGGGTGACTGCCTCCAGTGCTAAGGTCTTTGTTATCTAATAAAGAACCAGCTCCATGCTCGAGAACCATATTTAATGGTTTGAGAGTATTTTATCAGGATTAAAAGGCTGATTTCTGCTTTTCTAAAACTGGATATTCAATTCAATGGTAAAATTGCACATATCAATTTTAAAGTATTGTTTTTGGCTTTGCAGGATAATCAGTGGGGTAGGGTCCCTGACTTGTTATCTTTACAACCTTATAGGGAAGGTAAGACAAGTTCCCAAATAACCACAAGAGAGATGAAAATGCATGCCATCAGAAAAGTAATAATATGCTGTGCTTTTTGTTTAAAAATGAAGTGCCAGGAGTCATATCTCAATAAATTATGACACGTGTCTCCTACACCCCCTTTCCAATGCTATTTACGTTGGAATGTCCATGTGTTTTTCTAGCCAAGTGAGTCAGTCGAGATGGAAATACTAATTAATTTAAGCGAACATTCTCTGCTAGCTCATAACATTAAAAAATCCTGATATTAATGCTTCTACAAAACTCTGCATTTTACAGTTTACAAATCAACTTTCATAATTGTCACAATTTTATAAGTATTATTGTTCTCTTTCACTTAGACCTGAAGGACCTAAGACTTACTTTAATCATTTTTAGTAATTTACTCAAGTCATGCAGCAGGGAAATAGTGATCTAAGACTTCCATTCAGGTCCATGACTCCAGATCTCACTACCACAGCAGGACTTCTATGGATTTGTGGAAAAGTCATAGGTGTTCAAAGCAGTTAGCAATGATCCATAGAAAAAGCAATTCTTAAGGATTGATGTGATTTCAGTACATGAATATAGAAAAACAGTACTCTAGCTAGACTTCAAGACAAGGATACCAGAAGTTGAAGATATACTCATGTAAAAACCAGGGTTTCATATGTGAATTTGAAAATCAGAGGAGATGACTGTCTTACTCAGAGATGAAAAAATATATATAGCAAAACAGAGAGAAGAAAAGATACCCATGAACAAGAGCCCTAGAATCACAGGTAGTTAGTAGAAGTGAGGCACAGGAGGAGTCAACAGATGAGAAAGTGAAGGAACAGGAAGACAGGATCACTTTCAATTATTACAAAACCAAAAAGGAAACGATTTCCAAGAAAGAGGATGTGAACATCAGAGGATGACAACTGAAGACAAATATGTGGAGAAGTCTTGATGAAACTGGAAAGAGCAGAGCAGTGATGACAGAAGTCTCAATGTGACAAGGAAATGAAGGGTACACAAGTGATGCAAGTCGATTTTCCGGAATAATTTGAAGACATCTCTCACATATTCTCATTCCCTTTTTCAGACAGAATGTCCTTGCTCAAAGCAGCTGATTATCATATGCTTCCCAGATAGTCACTTTCTCTAGGAATTTTTGGTTTATCAGTTTTCCTAGTTTTTCATCTAAAAATGAACGTCTACCCCGTGTTTGTGATCTGTGTAGCAGAGTAGAAAAAAGTCACTTGTGTCCTATTAAAAATAGTTTTAACAGCAGCTACATTTACCTTAGCCACATTCATTGTTGATTTGTTGAGCTGGAAGTTGGCTCTGATTCCACATCACCTATAGCCTATACTTGCCAACTGTTTGGGGGAGACAGTCCAAACAAGGGATAGAGACCCTATAACCATGGGATGGAGAGGCACAGGACTGTCATCAGGAAATCTACATATTAGTCTGGACACTGACATTTTTTAGATATATATGGTCTTGGGAAAGTCTGTCTACTTCTCTTTCACTCCAAAGATAACTAGATTGGATAATTTTTAAGCCTCTGTCTGGCTTTAAAATTCTGAAATTAATAACTGACAGCAAATGCTCATTAATTTACTAGATATTTATAGAATCCAGTTATGTGCCAGGCACTGGTAGGATTTCAGAATACAGTGGTGAGTAAAAGAAATTGGTGGCCCTGATTGGAATTTAAAGCCTTACAGCATCATTTTGAGGCTGACAAATACTTGGCTAAAGATAGAGAAAAAATGAGTGAAGACCAAAGACTCAGAGAGTGTCCCAAGATAATTTTCTACCAAAGAGTTTTGAAGGGCAACGATTTCTAAAAACTTTCAAAATATTGAATGAAGATTAAATCTTTACATTTGGAGTTATACCAAGAAGTAACCTCTTTATCTTGTTTCATAGCAATCAAGCTTATGTATGGAATACCATAGTGACAGGAGATAAAAGTGTCTTTAAACTTTTTCCAGAGACCTAGTACTTACAAGAAACACTGAGGAATAAGACATTAATAACTACTCCACCCAAGGGATGACAGTATCATTAATTGGCTTTGATCTCATCTACTCCAAATGTAAGATTAGTGAAGCATACAAGACAATTTTAGCAGTAGGCAATTTTGAAATTTGTTGCATGAGGTAAAAAATCATAGACTTACTAGAAAAATATTCTTCAGCTGTCAGCTAAAGATCAGCATCTATGATGGTTCTAAAATTCCCTTATTCAATTGCTATGGACCACATACAGGGTAACGCACTCCCAGCTGTGTATTTCTGAAAGCAAACATGGGCCATGCAGACGAATTTTCATTTTACTCTTTAGCATGTACTACCATAGTGTTTCATTTACCTATTGTTAGATAGTAAGCCAACCCAAAACCTAGTGGTTTAAAACATTTATGTTATTCCTGCTTCTTATAGTTACTGATGGGGAATCAACTGGATGATTCTTCTGCTTTATGTGACAGCAGTTAAAATTCCACTCTTTTAGCAGCTTAGTTGGATTAGAGTGTCCAAGATGATTTAGTCACATATGTGGTGGCTGAAAGAGGAGAAAGCTAGAAGGCTGGAATCAGATGGGGCATTTCTGTCTCTAAATATGTAATTTTAGGTCATTTCCTGTCCCATATGGCCTCTCCAGTTGGCCACTTCATACATACACATATGAACCAACAAAGTACTTTACTTTTTATACAAAGAGCATGCTTCATTATCAGGAACAAAATATTATTCCTATAAATGGATAACAAAATAATATAACACAAATATATTCACCATTCCATTATTTTTCCCTCCAAGAAATACATAGCTGAGTTTCCAAAATAACTTCTGAGATAAGAAACAACATTTTAAAAACCAACTATCATCTATTTGATGGACATCAAGAATGACAGAAATGGGTGTGGAGAAAAGAGTGAACAGTTAAGAATGCTTGCTATGTATTAAGTGGAAACTTTTCCTTTGGGTATTTTCCTGAGATACTGACTAAATATTTAAAATTCTTTAAATTACATGTACAATGTAAATACTAATATACTTTTCCCCTGATTTTGTATATTTACATCTTTAGAGATGGGGATATGAGGTAAATGTGTGTAGGTAAGAGGTAATGGTGGTGCTGGGCATCTATCTAAAGTAAATTGCTGTTATTATTACAGCACACAGAATTATGTTCCAAATATTCTTATTTTTAAGTGTTTTTTATTAGCACATGTTCGCAGTATACAATATTTACATTAACTTTAGGGAGTAGGTACATGTACTTAATATATTTAATTCTTCTTAATCCCCTTTCCTTTCCCTTCCTTCTCCCTCCTTGTGTCTCTAGATCCCCTTCTCACATTTTCATTTCTTTTCTTTGTTGTTCATATTTGTGACACAGAATGATTATATTCATTGTGAGTAGCTGGTATATGTACGCAGCACATCTTAATTCTTCCTATGCTCCCCTCTCCCCCATTGTTTTTAAAGGAACAATACATTTACCTGGGACCAAATTGTTTTCTCAGGTTTTCCTCTGAAATACCAGCACATGCTGGTGACACTTCTGTTTCCATCTTTATAGGAGTTGGGTATAATGCATTTTTGAGTTTCTGGGAGAATAAAAGAAAAGGGAATTGGCTCTGAATTTTGGGATAGTTGCTCAGTTTCTCAAGTTATTTGACTGTTTTGCCATCTTACATATGTCAAAAGAGATATTTTTGGACCCATGTGTTTCCTCTACCTGGGCATGTATATTTTGTTCCTCTTCATCTAAAAAGATGACAGGTGGGTGATGATCGTCTTTAAAAGTTTTTGAAGCATTTTCATTTCTATGCCTGTTAACAATGAGTTACAGAAATGCCATAGCATTTCTAGAGATCAGTTCACATTCAATATAATGTATTTTCCTTTACTTACTTCTTTGTGAGGGTAAACTTCCCTACAAAAGTATATAAGTGGGTTTAAAAATTTTATTATTTTGCTTTTAGAATCCTTGTCTTCTCAGGGTAGATATCTGCTATACAGTAGATATTACTTTAAGTATCACCTTTTTCCCACATAAAGGTTATTTTGCTGGAGTAATGGAGTTTCTTTTCATTGACATTCTGGGACAGATCTGTAAATTCAGCAGCATCTGGTCACCTTGCCTAAAACCATATTACAGTTGTTCCTTTAAATCAAACCTGAACTAAACAGGAACATCTGTACCAAGAATTATGAGGCCCAGTTGAACATTTTTGGGCCAGCATGTTCCATCTCACTTCTTTTAGCTATAACCTTTTAGCAATTATCTTTACAATCCTTAGAAATGGTACTTAAATTTGGTAGGAGAACAAACAGAATACTGAAATATTTTTAAACTCCAAACACCAGGTATATAAATGTCAGTGGCTTAAATATGGTTATAAGAATGCGTTTATTAACTACCCCCAGGGATCTTCTTAGGGATCATATTTAGCCTTTCCTTCAAGGAGTATAGAACTGCTAATCAGCTTGCATAGTTGACAGCCATTAGCTGGGGGCCCCTGATGCCACTTTTGGAACCATTCTTCCTTTGCCTTCAGACAAGCCTACTACAGCCTGGTTAGGTATATTGTGATCACAAAGTCCCTGTCTAATTATCTTTAGTCACCCACAGCAACCAAAAATATACTCAAAGACAGGCAGATGATTTTCTAAGTGGACCTTTCAAGACTGGAAGCAAATTATTCAGTGATACTACCTTCCTTATTTCTGTATTTTGGCTGGGCCATTACAGAGGTACCTAGGGGTTTAGGAGAGACTCAGGGTATGCAGAAGACAGAGTTACTGATACATGATAAGCTGATTGAGCCTCTTCCAGTGAGTGACTATGAGTTTGGAGACATTTATAAGTATTATTATTTTGGTACTTATTTTCATTAACCTCCAAAGTACTTCTCTTTCTTCCTTATAGGTCATTTCTTTAGTAAATTACATATTCATTGTTCCTATTCTTTACACTTATTTGTTCACTAATTTTAAATCTCACTACACTAGAATACTCCAGCCAAGAAGGAGCTTATCTGGATTAATGGAAAGGGAATGACTGAGGGTAAATTGGATTTTTCTTCATGGCATTGGGCCCCTGAGAATAGTCTTACCAGGAATAGGCTGTCAAATGTCAAATGTTAGGGATCTATATTTATCTATAAGTGAAATTTACTAAAATCAAGCCAGCTCAGTTTGCTGCAGGATGGCAGTATCTTTAAAGTTAAAAAGATATATGTCTATCATTATTTAGAACCTAATCATTAGAAAATTTAGTGAACGTTTAAAAATGTCATCAGGCCTATTCTTATTTTGGGCTTATTATAGCAGTATTTTAATCCTTTGGCTCAATTTCCTTCAAATCAGAAGTTACTTATACTGACACTCTGGGTCATATATCTTCTTGCCCTTGATCTGTGAATCACTTTGAGTTTTAGGATCAGGTGGAAATGACATGAAATGGCAGGACTCAATTTGGGCTTTTTGGGTACATATGAGTTTCTATCATTTCATAATATAACTTAGCAGCCATTCTCAGAACTGAAGTTGTAGATTGTTTTGGCTCCATGCAATTTCTATTGAGTCACTTATCCAACAAATATTTGAATGTCCTTCTTGTGCCAGGAGTTTATAACCCTGACATGAGTCATTTCTCTACCCACTGGTATTTAAATATAGGTGTATGTTCAGATAGCACAGTTACTAGTTACTTAAATTGTTTAAATTACTATTCTAATCCACTGAGAATTTATATCGTCACTACCTTAATTTTTAGTAAACCATGAACCAAAATATGGACATAAAACCTACCTTATAAAATCCTTTTGGTAGGAAAAATAATTTTTAACAGTGTGGTTTTCAGTGCTGTACTTTATAAGTTATGTTGAAACCTAAATCTTACCCGTGGGATATAAGCTTGGCTACTTTTCAGTTTTCACAGAGAAACTACATGAAGAAAGAAAATTAACTGATAATTTGAGGGCATGTTTGTATGTTTAAGCTTTAATTATTTCTATAGGCCTTCCTCCCAGCCTATAAGTAAATGGCAAACTCTCCTGGAAGTATAAGAAAATTATAGCTGAATGAAAGTTGCAGCCATAATCAACTCCTATTGTAAACATTACAATTGATATAGAAATAATGGCTTTTCTTTAATGATGGTAGAGATTTCAAAATGTGAACCAGTTGCTCTGCATTTTGCCTTTACAAATGCTAGTCAAGCTCATAGAGCATGCTTGTTACAAGTAGGAAAAGCTGAGAGAATTTTTTTTTATCTTTTCTTACACCAAATACGTTAATTATGAATAGATGAGTCATAATCCTAATCAGTATTCTCTGGAGCCAGTGAGAGCCAGGTCTTTCAGGGGAATGGTTAGTGCCAAGTTATGATGGAAGCGAGTGTGAAAGAGAAGACAAGAGTACATTGTTGAAATAGTTTGATTTCCTGCTTGCATCCTAAAGCCGCATGCAAAAGATTACCTTTTTATTCTGTGACTTGTGTTTTGTTTCAGTTTTAAGCTACCTTTACCTCTTTTCTCCTTTACCAAGGTGGAAAATCAATAGTTATTTAAAGGGCTAACTGGGTTCCTATATTTACCCACATCCCTTTCAAATATCTCTGTATGGTTGATTGCTCCGTATCATTAAAGAGAATATATAATACAACAATAAATTGCTTCCATGCCTTCCTGGCTCTAATAAGATTCTACTCTGGAAGCTGGTATTTCTACACTTCTGTGTTCTATAGGAAGTATTTTTGTGTGCCAACAGTCAGAAAGAGGTCACTATTTGAAACACAAAATTAGACTGCAATAGGAGAAGCAGTCTTCTTCACAGGGTACAAATTTTGGCATATGGCAGTCTTTCTACTCCTGGAGAACAGTGTCTAGAAATCCCATCTACACAGAGAGATGTTTCAGTAAGGATTACATGTTCCTTATCCCATTCCTGTGGGTGAGTAATGGGGTTTAATCCAGCAGAAATATGAGTTTTTAAGAGATGCTGTCTCTGGTCTCTAATCCTAATTTAACCATGCACATAATCCTTCACTTCTCACATTTCTCTTTCCCCAGCTTCAAAACTAACACTACTGAATCATGAAACCAAATGAATTTCAGTTTTGATGTATTTTTATTGTATGCTAACTACCTTTTAACTGCAAGGTGGTTTTAATATATCATGTATAAATGAGCCATATTTTCCAAACAGAATGTCAGGATCTGGCCATGGTAAATAGAATTTTAAAAATCTAAATTTATCCTGGAAATTTTCAAGTTTTACTAAACATTTAATTGAATCGAAGGCTTGGGAGTTGATAGCTCAATGATCCATGGTCTTTGTTTTCTCCAGGAATGAATTGTCTATAATAAAGTATTTGTTATGCCAACGTAAAGCTGTTTTCACAGAAAACCAATAGAAGAAGACTAGAGACCAAAGCCAACCTAAATTAGATTCTCCTTGTTGATATTTTCTTTTCATTTATTTATTTATTTGGTACTGGAGAGTGAACTCGTGACCTTGTGCTTGTCAGGAAGGTGCTTATACTGCTGAGCTAAATCCCTGGCCCCCATGTTTGGGCTGGGAATTTAGCTCAGTGGCTCAAACGCTTGCCTGATATTTTCTTTTATTATAAATGAACCATTAAAGATAGATCTATTCTGCATGTTAAATATTGATGTACTCCAGGGTTTTAAATCTCACTCTTAGGTCTCCTAGTTCATTCATGACAAGCATTGTCTGCTCCTTGTATGATGCCAGTGCACATACAGCACCTCCAGCCCAATCTGTTTCCTATACACCACGCTTCTCTTTCTCTGCCCAAGCATTTTTGACTCCACTTCTCAGGAGCTAAATTCATCATCTAACCCATATATTTGTCTTTCCTATACTTTTATTATTTTTTTTAATGTGCCACTATCTACTCTGTTGTGCTGTTCAAATCCAGGCAGAAAATACAGACATAACTTGGGAGTTATCTTCTGCATTCACTTGCCACTAAATTTTACAATCCGATCCTTCCTCATGAGCCCGTATGTGTCACAAATTCTTATCTGATTAATTGCAATAATTTAAAAAACCTTATCTCCAGGTTTGCAAACTGACAGCCGCAAGAATACTCTTCTCATATACAGGCCCAAGCAAGATTCTGGCTGCTTAAATCTCTCAGGTACCATGATTCACATTCTGGCTCAGTTCTCACTACTTGTCTTCATGCACCACACATTTCTGCCATTCTAGCCTACTTAAGATAATCCAAACAAAACAAGATGTTTCCATGCCTCTGCCAAGGTTTTCCCCTCTTCCTTACCCCATTCCAGCTGCTAATTTCTCACTATTCTTTTAATCCTGCTGTAAAATCTTTTATATTCCTTCCTAGGTGAATAAGTAATTTGGCTCTTGTAATGGTTGATACATTGGGTCAACTTGAAAAGCCTAGAAGCTTAACTAAGTAATTTAGCAGTTCTACATCCTAGGGTGTAAAGGATACACCCTTATCACTCTAGGATATTGTTCATTGTATCAACTTGAGAAATTTAGAAGTTTAAGGAACTCAGCAGGGGGCCAGACTCCTCACTTTGTAAACATCCTGAGCCTGTGCAAGAGAAAGGCACAGAGACAGTGTGAGTGCTACACCCACCCAAGGGTAGGTAGCCTGCATACAGTATCAGGGAGAGAAAAAAAGATGTGCGCTCTCCTCCTTTTTGCTTTTGTTGCTTTTTCTGTCTTCTGCCGCCTTGAACTGTTGCCCCTCATCAGGCCTTAGAGCCAGCTGATTATAGACTGAAACCTCCACAAACAGTAACATGAATAAACCTTTCCTTCCTTAATTTTGGGTGTTGGGTATTTTCTCTCAGCAACAAAAGAAAAATAACCAAGACAGCTCTGAAGTCTCATAGCCATTTGCATTCATCTGCAATTTCTCATTGTATTGGTTAGAATAGGTTAACTACAATGACACATAATCTCTAAAATGGATGATGCTCCAAAAACAGCAGATCTTTACTTCTTGATCACTTAGTCCTCAGTAAATGGACAGACCATGGAATGGACATCCTGCTTGCACTCATTCAGAAATCAAGACTAACAGAGGCTTTGCCACCTTTAATGACTGAATCCGTAATTTCTCTAAGGCTGTCTCCTCAAATACACATGTGCCAAAAGCATGAAGAGGGCATGTAGGAGATTTTTATGGACCAGGCCTGCAAGTAGTACACATTACTTCTATCAGCTAAAACTCAGTTTCAACTACCTTAAATACAAAGGAGGCTTGGAAATACTATGTAGGTATATACTGAAGATGAGACGATGTAGCTTTGGTGAGCAGCTAACAATCTTTGCCACATTCATGTATGTACTAGAATGATTGTGTTTGAAAAGGAAAAATATGTGCTACAGTGTAGCCTTACAATGTGGCGCTTGGCACGTGGTAGGACTTATGTAAGTATGTGTACATATGAATGAATGAAAGAATGAAGCGATAAGAGCATTACTTCGAATTTCTCCATTGTTGGTGGGACTATAAACTGATACAACCACTATGGAAATCAGTATGGAGATGCCTCAAAAAATTAAAAGTAGAAATTCCATTTGATCCAGTTATTCCCCTTCTAGGAATTTTCCAAAAAGAGTTAAGTGATGTATGCATATCCATGTTTATAGCAGCGCAATTCATAATAGCTGAATCTTGGAAACAACCTATATCTCCATCAACAGATGAATGGATAAAAAAGTATACACAATGGGGTGCTACTCTGCCATTACAAAAAGGGTAAACTTGAGTCATTTAGAGGAAAATGAATGCACCTAAGACCATAATGTTATGTGAACTAACTCAAACACATAAGCTTAAATTTCATGATTCTCTTATATGAAAAATTTTACTTATATTTATATTTATATATTCTATATAAATATAGAGTAGAAGACAGACAATAGGAGAGGTAAAAAAGGTATTATAATCCAGTGTGGACAATGTATCTAAAAGTGTACCTTGGGTTAATACAATTGTTTTGCATGTTTTATATGTTCTTTGGTACTAGTCTGGTTTTCAATCAGTATATAGGATTAATTAACTTTATAAGGCCTTATAAATAAATGAATCTGATGATTGAGAGTGGTGGGATGGAGGGGGGAAGAAAGGAATTGAAATGTGTTATGTGGATGTACCAATCCCCTACAGTGAACATAATCATTCTTCACTGTTTCATTAGATGTGCTAATAAAATTAGTAATCATTATTCTATTGTATGTACTAACTAAAGTAAAAAAATAATTAGCCTGAAACAGAAAATTTGTGTTTTTGTACCTCTACATTTCTCCTTTAGTCTAACAATGTTTTTAAAACACACAAAAAGTAATTATTATTCATGGTTGATGGATCTTCAAAACTAGTATTATTAACCAAATTAATTTAGGCATTTTAAATTGCTTAATTAGTTACAAAGTTCATGGATAGTGATTAAATTGAAAACAGGTCTGTATAAGACATTTATAAGGGAAATGGTAATAACTTCATACAACTTGTATATTTTTATCTATTTTTAGAGTTAAATTGAATTTTAGTTTAATTAAAACCTTCTGTATTAATATCTCATAAAAGTACTTGATGGGTTGAGCATCTTGGTGGTAATTATGAAACATGTCAAATTTCTTAGGAAATACAAACATGTAGACATCTTTCTTAAATACACAGTTTTGACTGAAAATTAAAATATAACAAAATGGGCAGAATATTTGCTGATTATCATTTATAATTATAAATATTAGCAAGTATTCAGAATCCATATGTGATATGTCATTGTCTTTTTTATAATATGTGAATTATTTTTGTCTATTTCTTCAATCACCCTTTCTTCAAGTCAAATTAGGAACCTTAATGATACTTGCCATATAAAATCATTTTTGCCATATAAAGCAGCATATTCACAAACATGACACCAGGGAGGGAAGCTCTTGGGGTCAAGATTATGTCCACCACAATGAAACTATACTGTACCACACAGAGGATATCCCATATAAATCATGGGCAATT
The DNA here is from genome assembly GCA_004365215.1 of Cuniculus paca. Classification (NCBI taxonomy): domain Eukaryota; kingdom Metazoa; phylum Chordata; class Mammalia; order Rodentia; family Cuniculidae; genus Cuniculus; species Cuniculus paca. The sequence continues at coordinate 12,686 of RJWT010005030.1, forward strand.
ATATTCCTTTCCAAAAGATTTAGAGAATAAAATAATTTTTACTTATTATTAAAACTATTGCAGACACTGAAGAAGATATAAGTTAATATAAACATTCACACATCCATGATTGAAATTGAAGTATAAAATTCAAAATAAGTAGAGTAAAAAAGGGAAACCCTATGACTGATACACATTTGTTCATCTCAGTTATTGTAAGCGTGGTGAAAGAGCTTTATGGTTGTTAAAAACCTAGATTTAGCCAGATGTAATGGTACATACCTTTAATCCCAGCACTCAGAGCCTGAAGCAGGAGGATCATGAGTTCAAGGTTAGCCTGCGCTACACAGAGTTCAAGGCCAGATTATAGAGCAAGATTCTGTCACAAAAAAAAGGTTTTTTTAAAGACTTTTATCTGTTATTTGAGGAGAATGGGCTTTTGATAATAAAAATGGGTGTATTTACAGAATGCTTACTTTGTACAGAGCACTGTATTACTAAGCCTTGTGTGTGTACACACGTACACACACACATACATATCATATGTCTTCTCAGCTATCCACAGCACTGAGATCATTCCTGCCTCAAAATAAGTGAATGAAGGTTCATAGAGACAGTGGAAGGTCTAGGTGAGTTGCTTACTCCTTAAACTTATAGGAATCAGTTAACAATTTGTCCCTCACCAGAAAGACTGGAGCAGCTCAACAGCATAATGATGGAATAAAAAGATAAGGGTTTTAGAGTTGATCTGTATTTGAATGCTGATTTCAACACTTACTAACTTGGCAAATTCCTCAAACTCTTTTGGTTTCTAGTTCCTAATTCGTAAAGTGTAGCCGATAACAGACTCCTCATGGGACTGTGGCAAGATAATATGTATAAAGAACCCAGTATGTGATAAGCTGTAGATAAATGTTCTCCAGTACCTCCTTCCTGGAGCAGCTAACATACGTTTGGTTCTAACATACTTGACTAAGTCAGGAAGTCAATTCTGGGCTCAAGCCAACCCCTATTTATTTGGTTGTCATTGAATAGATTTTGGGACCCACCTTGGTGATCAGATCTGCTGGATTAGGGATGGATCCCTGTGGGTCCAAATCCATATGTGGTCATACATATGGATAGCCTGGTAAGGCTGTCACAAGATAACCTATAATCAGTAACTTTCAACATCATGTATATAACAGGCAGTTAAGAAGTGCCAACTTAGCAGGGGACTGTCTTGGCATTCATTAGAGGAGCTGCATGCCAGAATGTTCTAGTGGCTCTTGAATTAAAGTATTTATGTGCATTGTTTTTGATGGCGCTAATCAGACTTGAAATTAATCCAAGACATTTCTACAACTCAGAGACATTAATCCCTCAATGTCCTCTCCCTCCAGGCTAAGTCTGAAGACTTAACTCAGCTACCTTATCTCTCTAGGTATGTGGAGACCAAAGCCAAGGGGCTGTTTTCCTGAGAGAATTTACACTGATTCGAAGAGAGAGCCTTCATGAAGATTTTCTGTCTGACCTCTTGAATAATCACAAAACTGAAGACTCGGTACAGTGTCTCTTCTCTTTATTCTCTTTATTCTCTGAAACGCAGAGGTTTAATGGCTGATTCTGACTTGTTGAGGAGGTTGTTTTTCACAGATCTGAGGTTTTAGTGGCTTTTTCTCATATCCTTGAGAACAGGGTGAGGCAAAAGGGTAGGGCGGTGCACAGCTTGTATGAGGCAACTTCCTGACTTCCTGGTTCTGGCAGGTTTAAAGTGTTTTGCTCTAGTGTTAATGTTTCTGGAAGCATGTGGAGAATTCACTTTAAAATACCTGATGCTTCCCAGTGAGTCTGAACAAGAAATGGTAAGAATTTAAGTAAGTGAACAAAAAAGGATATTTATATGTAAAACTGAGTTTGTTTTATGGGTCAGCGGAAATTCCACCATCTTCTATTCAGTTTCTTTGTGAATATTTTTCTTTCAAAGTGTTAGTCATATTTATTTGGTGAAAGTTTGTGTCTCTGATGATGGTTTTGAGAAAAAAAAAAAAAGGAAGAAACTAGATCTAGCAAATGAACCCTCAAATGAAAACAGGTAGTATAGTTGACAATGTCAAGACATAGGCCCCTCTCTTCTTGCAAATCAAACTGTGATCTGTAATTGGTACTTCATTATGAGACTTGGATCGGTGATTTCTGAACAGTCTAAATGTGGTTCATATGGCGTAACTTTGTGCTCAAAACTATTCACATGGTGTACACAAGCCAGTGGGGGTTCTTGTTCAATCATAAAATAGAATCACAGAAAAACAATGTCTTAGAATACCATCAAAGCAAACATCTAAGTGGCTTTGTTTCTACCTCTTCTACCCTGTTTCCTTATTGCCTTCTCTTCAATGATTGTTTTTGTATAGTTACATCATATCCTTCTCTACTAGACAGTAAATCAATTGATCATTCAGTAGCTGTTCACAGGCCACCCGTTACTGGTTTGGTCATTTATGTTTTCTCTAAGATGAGCATTCATATCCTTCTAAAGCTTATGATCCAGGGTGGACAGAAACATTGGCAAAATTCCCCATGGGTACGATAATTAATTTTCATATAATGCATGTATAATTGTTTTACTTCAATGATCTATGAAAATTCAGAACTTACATTAATACTCTCAATGTTTGTCCAAAGCTTTCTTTGTGACCTACTATGGTACATACACTTTGCTACCTAAATGTTATTGTTCCTTCTTGTGAACAATATCTTGGCAGTTGTATTTTAATTTTGTCCCATTTGGTGTTAGACAAAGTGTGAAATATGTTAGCTAATATTGGATTTGGTTTTGCAAAGTCCTGGCAAGTGCTGCTTGTGCATACCGCATGAAACTTCATAAGCAACTCTACTTATTACATCATTTATACCATAAAGGAAATTAAGTCATACAAACAAATTATAAACATGACAGAATTGGTCACAGTAGTTCCATACACTAAAACCAATTGTTGTCACTGGCACAAACATCATCATTTCATAGTATTACACTGATTTCCATCATAAGAAAACTGTTCATACTATTAAATACACTCAGTTCTACTGAGATCACAAGTAATTGAGTGGGTGGAAACATTTTGCTTAAGGAGGAAATGTCTGCCTACACAAGTAGTCAAAACGACAGTTGTGCAATAAAAAGGGAGGGAGAAGATCAAAACTTCCTAAATACCAGAAGCTAATGCAGCCTCTTCATGAATTTGTGAAATTCTTACGATTTTTGTGGGAGATGGCCAACAACATACAAAACTTTATAAAAGTTTAACTTCATCTTCTTGGTAGACATTAAAAAGATGAATCACTGTAATCTCTGTTTGTTCCAGAGCAAGAGTTCAAACATTAGTTGCCACTTGAATAAGATAGCCAGGAAAGTGAATGTTCTTTTCATGCCCCTTTTTTTGAGTTTCCATCCATAGGAAGGAGCTGCTTCAGCAGAAAAGGAGAATCACAAAAATCACTTGGCAAAGGCAGGTGGCCAAGTGAGAAAAAAATGATTGAGTAACATACTCTGAACAATTCTATATGCTTTCCAGTTAGTCCTGCCTAGTATCCCAAAGACATTTATACCCACATGTCACCACCTCTGCTGTGTCTCCTTCTTGGGACAGGACCCATATGTTGATTCTCACCTCAGTAGCATCTGGCCCAGCACTTGTGTGTGATATGTGCTCAATTGGGTTAAGAGTTTGCGGGCAGAGAAACCCCACTATACCTATTTTCTATTGCCCTGCTGCTCCATTTGTATATTGAAAATCCTGTAAGAATTCCACCACAAAATATGCAGGAAGGGTGACTTGTGAATGTGAAAATCTTTCTAAATATAAAGCATTTTTGTTAAAATAGTGTGAATGATTTCAGTTTTTAATTAGATGATAAAAGAACATTTTAAGTTATCTGCCATGATAGCCTTTCAAGTCAGTGTACAGTTTTATCAAAAGTAATGTGAATTCAGTGTTTACCAACTGGAAATCCATAGTTTTGAAAGTAACAGATTTATCCTGATACATAGAAAATTTGCACAACAGAATCATTAAGTATAGGATACACCTTGTTACACTTCCAAATAACATTATTGCTATTCTATTTTAGAAGATAATTTTTATTGAAATTTAATTGAAACTTTTCTTCTCTCATACCCTTTCTTTACTAAAAATTTTTCAGAAAAAAAAATCTTTCAAAAAATTCAAATAAGTTTTGAAAACTGGAAAAGCCTGATTTACTATCTTTGTAGAACTTTTTCACTGAAAAGCTTAATTTAGTTTGATCATAAATGGAAATTTTGACCTTAAAGTGACACTCCTTCAATTTCTCCTCAACTAGGGCTTTTTGACATGAATTCTACACTGCATCAGAAAATTTCCTAGCTAGCTTTCTCAGTAGGCTAATTTGGTTCACTGAACTTTGAGAACTAGTCTAAGCTAGGCATTTGTCTAAAAGGCACAGCAGGCAACTTTACTTCTAATCATTGCCTGAAACTCTTGCTTGTATGCAATTTGCACTGTTCGCAGAGAAGAAATAGGCTATTTGTCAAAGCCTGTTCTTCATTATTGTAATAGTCAAAAAACAGATCATGTTGGTTGGCTTTGGTTGTCTGCCGGATACAACATCAGGCTAATAATTAACATATAATTCATTATAGAATGGAATTTTCTTCAGTATGTAATAAGTGCAAACTCAAGTGTCTACAGTGGCTCTCAAACAGGATATTTAGAATGTCATATGCTGATACAACAGAAAAATTATTTAAATATTTATACCAGGTAAAGTGTTCCTTTGAATTACTAGTAAAACAAAAGTGTCTTCTATGAAATAAGGGTGAACTTTGGTAGAGATACCAGTATCTTCAAAAATGTCTATCTTTAATTTCTGTGAACAAATAGAGTTTGTTTTCTAGAGAAAGTCATTAATAGACTCACCCACTCTCAACTGAAACTAAAAACTATGATCTCTTAAAAATCATTTGTTTTTAAAGTAAATTATTTTTTTCTCCCTCATATCCAGGGCAGAGAACTACTGTGCAGTGGGGAATATCATTTCTATATACTGAAAAATTATTTCAAGGAACACATATGTCAAATGGTCTAAAACTATTTCTGGGTGTCCTGTGGGTGCTCACTAAATTCTGCTCCCTACCCCGCGCCCCACCAAGGGAAAGGAAACATAATTTAGCTGGGAATGCCTGAAGATAATAGCTTAATTTGCTTAAATGTATTTCTAACATGAGTCCTATGCTAGAATATTTAGTAGACCTGAATGCGGGGAAGGTAGCTGTGTGTCAAAAGCATTTAAGTTGCTAAAGGGCGACATGTGTTGCTCTTGGCATCTTCCCACCTGAATTCATTCACTGCATTCCTGACAGAATTGTCTTTTTCCAAAACAAAAGCTTGTACAACTAACATCTGAATAGAGACATGAATGTTCTAACATGAATAGAGACAACTAACATTTCATTGTAAATGTACAGATACTCAAAGTGTCTATTGATTCATAATCCATAGATTAGTAACCAACCACATATTTTTAATTTTAATTTTTATTAGTACACATTTGCAGTACATAATAATTACATTCATCATGGAGAATTGGTACATATGCATAACTCATCTTAATTTATTTTATGTCCCCTTCCCTTAGCCATATTTTTATCAGTTGATTTTGTCCGAAGGAAAAAAACTGTGTTGAAGGGGCCAAATGTTTTAGATGTAGAAGTACCTTCCAATTCAGTCTTTGGTTTTGTGGCTCTCCTTGGGGAAATATGTGGAGCCAAAATGATTACATTTGGTTTAAAGCATACTTGGTGTGTTATGTTATATATGATTTCATAAAGAAACAATCAGAATACCTTGCAGACTATGAAAATATATCACCCGATGAGTTTAAAAAATACTATTGTCTACATATGTTTTCAAGGCTTACCTAATGTGTTATGAGTCTAAAAGTTATGATATATCTATATCTATATATCTTTGAATTCTATATATGAATATCTTATATAAGTTCATATTTTATAGGGTTTTTATATTCTACGCTAATACTTTATATGTTTGTATAGGAAGACACAAGCAGCTGAAGAAGACCAAAGGCACCTTATTAAAGGAATTATACATGTCCCTTAGAACAACCTAAGGAAGGCAGTAGATAACTTCATTTTGCAATAGTAATAACCAATTGAAAATATAATTTTAGAAAGCTACCACTAATAATAGTAGCGGAGCTCTAAGACCTTAGCTTTGTAAGAGATTCATAACCTAAATGGAGTGTCAATGAATAATTAAAAGATGTATGTTAATTCAGACCGTTATTCACTTGACTAAAAATGAAACCAATAATTAATTCTGAGTAAGAAAAGCAAAGTGGGTTTGAATAAGAGAAAGAAAAGTGAGAGGAAAAGGAAAAAATTCACGTCATTGAAATAGCAGATCTTGTTTACCACTTTTCATTTTTAAAACCATGAATGGCTGATTAGTTAGCAACTACAGCAGTCTTCTTCCCTTTAGAAATTTAGGAAGATTGTCTTCTTCAATAAACCTCTTATTGCCTAGAAGAACATGAATGTTTAAGTGTGATGCACACATGACACCCTGTGCTACTTCCATCAGGTTTCTGTGTTAGTGCCTCCATTTCTTCACGCCAGGAATACAGCATTAACCTCACCAAAATTTATCTGAATAAACACATATTTTTACTGAAAGATCAAGGTGTTAAACAGAGAAGTACACAGTATCATGAGTGGCAGTCTTAATATCAGAAGAATGGCAGCTTCCCTATATGTTAATTCACATATCCAATATTGAAAAAAATACATTTACATGTATTAATATAGGTCAATTTCAAAAAATGTAAAGCTGAGGGGAAAATGATGCCATTTTATAATATGATAGCATTTGTGTCTACTTTAATGTCCCATAAATCTTTAATAGTTATTATTTAGGGAAAATTCTTTCACCATAATAAAAAAGAATGGCTCATTGGAAGGAGGCATGCATGGCTAATCTGTATTAAATGGATGCTCAATTTTTCTACTCATGGGACATTTACAAATTTAAACAACATTCTTAGCCTTTCATACCCATCAGATTAGCAAACAAAAAAAAAGTCTCAAAACCTAAAGCAAGAGTCAGTGGGGAGTTAAGGTGGTAAGAAATACTCCTATATTGCTAGTGGGATTATAAATTGTTATGACCACTTTACGCAGCAACTTGATAATGTCCACAAAGTTGTGTATAGTTATGCCCTCAATGCCAACAATGTCATTTTAGGAATATATCCTCAAGAAACACAGAAATGTTCACTAAAGTACTGAATGTTATAAACTAAAATTGTACGAAAATTATACGTATCCATCAGAAGGCCAAATGGATGACTAACACATGCTGATTCATAGAATAAAATGCTGTATGTTATGCCTTGTGTCTAGATGTTTCCTCAAAGCCTCCTGCAGTCACAGGACTTTTACAGAGCGACTCAATCTGGAGTGTGTGATTGGTGGTGCAAGGCTGGGATTAAGGGTACTGGGATTAAATGTGGGTGATTGCTGGATAAATCCACCAATTGGATTGGCAACGCCCTAATCCCAGTAGACTGGACACAAGGTCAGGTACAGAAACAGGTTTGTCTTCGCCCTTCTCTGGCTTGCCTTTGCTGTCTTCTGCCATCATCTCCTCAGAGATGCCCCTCTGGTGTATGCCACCCTGCCTTGGACCCAGCCGACCATGGACTGAAACCTGTACAAACTAAGCTAAGTAAACCGCTACCCCTTTAAATTTGGGTGTCGGGTATTTTATCTCAGCGAAAAAAGTACTAAGACACTACAGAAGCAGTTGTTATAGATTTACATGTATTAATGCAGGCCAATTTCAAAAATATGCTGAGGGGGAAATGATGCCATTTTATAATAGGATGGTATTTATATCCACTTTAATGTCCCATAAATCTTTAGTAGTTATTATTTAGGGAAAATTCTTTCATATAATAATAGGGTGGATAAAATATGCTCCGATGTTGAATTACTGGCTATCCTCTGGACAGAGAGGAAAAAAGGGGAACTGAACTGGAGCATTGTGTGCAATATACTTTAACCATATTTAAAATATTTTATTTTTAAAGAACAATATGTTAAATGTTAGTACTTGTTTAAATGGCTAGTGAACACACAAAGCTTTGCTTTATTATCACTGTGTCTTTTATGATTGAAATAATTTCTGATAATGTATAATAAAATATTCAGGATGATGTCTAACAAACAGCACAAAATAAATACTGTTTTTATTAGCAGTGGTAGAACTGGAACATCACTGAAATGTAATGTGACAAAGCTCAGTTCCCAAGATTCAATATATACGTGATTCACATCTTGCATTAAGACATAATTAAGGAATAGGGGAAGGGATGACAGAAGAACAGAAGATCCTGGGTTCTCCTATCAGTTCATGAACTGTGACTTTGGTAAATAATGTCAGGATGATGAATCTCAGTATTTACGGAAAGAGCCTATCTTTTTACACTTGACCTTTTGAATTAACTGCAAACCATTATCCTTTAAGGAAGAAAAATTTTTTTCTTTATCATGTTCTAATTTCCTCATAGCTTATATAGTCCATATCTATGATTTATGAGATGTCTACCATTTACTATGCTTCTGTCATTTTTTCCGAACAAAAATAAATATCAAGATTAATTATTGAAAAGACACCGGAGGTAATATAGTGTGAAGCATTAAAAATGTCAATGCTAAAGCAAGCAGATTTTTATGATCAAACACTTTCTCAAATATAAAACAAAATTAACATGAGTTAGAAATATACAATGTGTGAATTTTATGACTCCTTTTTGAACACATTTTCGTGTCTTATTTTGTAAGAGCCTCTCCAAAGGACTTTGTTAATAATTGTAAAATCTTAATATTAACTAAATCATTGCTAGTCTTGAGTTCCAACTTTTCCCCTTTAAATAAGGTTTTCCTTTCTTGAATGAATCCCCACTTATATTCATTCTTAAAGAAAGTAGCACACTGAAATGAGCCTTATATATCTTCAGTAAAAGTTGTAAATCTAAGGAGCTGAATATTTTCTGTTCCACACTGGAACTGTACTAAAAAGCACATGCAAAATATAGGTACTGTGATTTAAATTACAACTCAATATCAGATGGAGCACCAAGAAATAATTTATTGCTTCTGTGTAATATATGTCCTTGATATAAAAAGCTAATTTAGCTCATGAAAAGAGAAATATCTTTCAAAGGAGTTTGTCAGTCGTTTAAAAGGTAATGTTAAAAGCTGGGCTTGGCAGCAAAGTACTGTAATCCCAGCACTTGGGAAATTGAGGCAAGAGGATCACAGGATCACAGCAAGTTGAAAGCCAACCTGTACTACACAGTGAGACACTGTCTCAAAAACAAAACAAAGCAAAATGAAATTTTTAAAAACAGTCACATTAAAACTTACAACCTGCCTGTGTGATGAGTTTAAATGCCTGTCTCTCACAGGCCATGTGTAGAGGGGCTGTGCATTGGTGGTTGGAGGCAGTTGGACAGGAGTGGTTGGTGACTTCTCTAGTGATTGTGCAAGGTCATATAGCACCTGGGTCTGTGCAGAAAGATGCTGAATAGAATTGGAGAAGTCAGGAAAGCTATTGGAATGGTGTGACAAGGAATCAGACTTCTGTCACTGGAGTTTAAGAAAATGTGAGAGGATATTTAAGGTTGTGTGCAGTAACAAAGATCTCTTTGGAGCAGCATATCCTCTCAGGTTTACTTTTTAATCTTCTAATATGTATAGACATGGGTTTTTTTTTTTGTTTGTCTAGCGTAGCTGCTATTTCAGCATAGGTAGTATTTCAGGCCTTTAATATGAGATGTTAACTGTGTTGATCAATCAAGCAAAACACTAAAAGCACAAAATTACTACAATGATTATTGAAGAGACATAATTTCTAGACACTAATCTCAGATTTTTTCTCCTGTAATCCCCTCTAATAATCACTTTTAAGAAAAATATCATATTTTATTCAATTAAAAAGTAACAGCATTGTGACTCAATGGGAAGTGTTGTAAAGAAACATACTTTAGTTTCCCTTTGTGCTCAGTTCAGTTTCAATTGGTGCTGACAAAGAGAAAAATGAATACTAAAAAAAAATCTGTGTTACTTAAATATACATTTGTAACTTTTCCTGAGAGAAAGGACTTATATCTTCTAATAACTTTATTGGCAAAACTAAAAATGGGGGCTTCTGCATTAGTGTCTGAAGCCCTAGGTGGACTTGTTTTGGATTGAGACCTTGTTACCCACTAGCTATGAAAATTCAAGCAATTTGTGTGACTTTCCGAACCTTGTTTCTCTGACCTTAAAAACAAACATATTCTGGATAATCACACAGCCCACACACTTCACTTTTAAAATTAGATGTTTAATGGAAACTTTTAATTTGATGAACGTTTTTTGTCTATTCGAAAGTTATTTCTATATCAAAGTCAATTGTGTATTTCTGGAATCAGGTCTTCCTAGTGTACTAGACTCACTTTCCTTCCCAGTTCTCTGAAAATACCAATTGGCTGCACATCCACTCTGCTGTACCTTTATCAACATAATATTGGTAACGTAATATGTACTTTGCTTTTCACATAGTTGGTACATATATATAAAGCCAATTTTGTGTTTCTGTGAAGTTACACTCCTTAAACAATTTAACACCAGAACACCCTAGTCCAGTGATGACAAACCTTTTAGCGGTTTCACCAATAACAAAGAGCCAGCTGTAGAACATGTGCCATGGGTTAACTACTACTGCTCGAGCTCCGTGCCTTACTCTGCTTTTGCCTTTGGCAGTGTTCATTTAGACCTTCTTTGCTCCAGCTTGCTGAGAACACTCTTTGTTCCCACATGAGATGATCAGCTCGGAGCTTTGCTCACAGGACCTCTTCTGCCTGGATTGTCTTCCTTCCTGTCTAGACCCCTCTTTATTAAGCCAAATCCCATTTTTCCTGTTCTAGGAAGCTGGCCATCATACTGGTCCTCAGTAAGTTCAGCTCTCTGTTCTCACAGTATTCACTGGCCTTACTTGTGGTACCAGCTGTAGTCCTGTCTTCTCAGGCTACCTGGAGGACACTTACACAGATACAGAGTCTTGACTCACACCATAGAGCAGTCTAGTTCCAGGTTTCTAGCCTGCAGGTAATATGCCAAAAGAGGAATATTTTCCCAAGTCTGCGAACAGAAATAAGGTTGTTGCGATCTCAAAGGGCTAGCCATAGCAGAAGGGCAAAGAGAAGGAGAGAAAAAAGGACATGAAAAGGCTTGGCTAGAGGAGCAATGCAATACAAGGCAGTCAAAAATAAACTTAGTCTAGAAATTTACTTCTGTAGTCGTGTTCTAAAAATGCTGTTCTTAATCCTTGTAGCATCCTTCCTGAGAGGTGAGCCTTCCTACTTTCCATCATTGTTTTTTCAAACACCTGACATATATGCATGCATAAGTACATAGCATCTGTCCTGGCAAACTTCTAGCAATGACTTTGTTTTACAATGCTTGGTTTTCCCAGGATGCATATTAGGATTTTCAGCAAAGTAATAATAATTATGTAATTATAACAATAGTAAAAAGAACAGAAATTATTATTTATTTGTACCATGTCCTGTCATAGACATTTGAGTACATATTTCACTAGTCCTAGGATGATGATTTTGTCCTCTTTTAACAGATGAGGCATATTTTATTTGCCCCTAGGAGGATAATTTAATACCCCTCTAATATATGAAAGATATTAAAAAGAAAAATAACTATCCCAAGGTCACAAAACTGATGTTACTTAAATGATTACAATGATACACATTTAAAGAATACTGATTCAATTCAAAAACTATTAACTGAGCATCAATCTTATTCAACATACACAGTATACAGGATGAATTGAACAATGTATACATTCCAGAAGTTAGAATACTAATGTTTTAAATCTGTGAGAATGTTCTTTTTAGGTTAATTAACTAGAGTTATGGCAGAGTGCTTAGATTTGAAGTATCATTAATTTTCCTTTTAACAGGGAAAGCTTCAGAAATAGCACTATCTATTTTGGTTTTGTTAAGGAGTTGAATTTGATTATAAACCATTTCTAAAAAGCTAATGAATACAAAATTCCAGGTGAACTTTATTTCAGTTAACAATTATATTCTCACAAAGAGGTATTTTATGCAAATTGTATTGCCTTTTAATAGATTTTAGTATTGATATATAAGTGTTCAGATGGCTTCTTTCCTCTGGATTGAAAGTGGAGTGTTATAGATTAATTTGAAGGCACAGCCATTACCACCACCAGCAGTTCCAAGTTTCTATGGGGACTGTTGAACTGTATGTACTGAACATGTTCCAAAGTATGAATGAGTGGATATGCAGAGATTAATATGGAAGATTAAATAAGTGACTGAAAACAATGCCCTCTGTGTTGAACATCAATTTGGCGTAATTATTATTAATGAGAACAGAAGAAATTGGCTTTATCTTTTTTACTCTTTTTGATAATTCCAAACTTACGACACTGATGGAAGTATGACTCAAAGATTGTGCCATCTAATATTAAGTCCTGTGTGTATGGCAAATAGTGGCATACACAGACATGTGTTTTTCTCCAATGTAAAAGAAATTCAGATATGAAAATTTTAAGAATATTTTACGATCAAATGTGGGGGAGAGCAGGCCCATTATCTCTTTCTTTAATCATCTAGGCCTCTGACTCCCACTCTTAAATATGCTGTCATTCAAAGTGGCTATTAGAGCTCCAGCTATCACACCTGTATTCTAAACAGTGAGAAAGAAGAAAGTTCAAATAGATTTTTTAAAAAAGTATACACTATCTTGCTCTTAAGGTACTTTCAAGAAGCTGCCACTCACTATTTCTTTTTATATCTTATTGGAAAGGGTTTAGTTACATAGCCATGCCTGTGTGTATGGAATATGGACTATTCAGGCTCTGTCATTTAAGGAAGAAGAAAGAATGAATATTGGAGTAGTTGTCTCCCCTCTCCACTATAGTGATTGACTAGTAAAACAGTAATTCAATTCAATCCTCCAAATTGGTGTGTTGAATATAAAGTTTATATCCCAGTGACTTTAAGGTTTTTTGGGGGAGGGAATAAAAATGTTCTCGAATTAGAAAATGATGATAATTACACTATATACTAAAAATCACAAAGTTGTATACTTTAAAGGTGAAGTTAATGAATTGTCTTAATTTTTAAAAAAAACCCTGTAGTCCATCAAGTTTAAATATAAGAGGGGAAGACAAAAAACACATATTTTTTACTTCATTCCTAGAATCTAAGGAGCATATCTCAAGAGAGACCAAAGACTTGCTAACATGCCTCAGTCATTCAGTTTTATATAAGGGGAGATGCCCCACAGGGTACCCCATGCTTGATGTTGGAGAGTGTGTAAGACAACTGACTGAACCATGGAGCAGCTGGAAGTGATGATGACGGTGATGGTGACACATGTAATAACAGACAATATTTATCATTTGTCAGATACTGGCTAAATTTCTTGCACATGTAATTAAATGGTGGACAATTTTATAATATTGACTAATCTTAAGAGAAAACTAAGGTACAGATTGATTAATCAACTGGTTAAGTTTACAGGCTGACTTCATAGTATATAATCCTAACTCTGAAACTGATGCAGTAGCCATGAGGTAAGGAAACTGAAGCTGAAAAAGGTTAAATATCTGGTTCTGAAGGTCACACAGCTGGTAAGAAAGGAACTTTGGATGCAAAACTAGATCTGCATGATTGAAGCTATTGATTTCTATACCCTACTGCCTGCCGAGTAATTATGCTTACTTTCTTTATCTTGAAATATGCTCTATCCGAATGGTCTTTATAAAGGAGCAAAGACAATACAATGGAATAAAGACAATCTTGTCAATGCATATTACTTGAACAACTGAACATCCACATGCAAAAACATGAATTTTGACAAGTCCTTACACTCTTTTTAAAAATTAACTCATAAAGGACAATAGACCTAAATGTAAGCATAAAACTATAAAATTCCTAATAGATGCCAGAAGATAAAATATTTCTCTTTTTGTAATAGTGCCTAGTAATATCACAAAATATTGAGTTTGAATGCATATATTTTGAGCATATCCATCACCCCATTACCTCCCTTGCACTTTTACATCCCTCCCTCATTCCTTTCCTCTTATGTAATAATAATCTTTCTGCTTTCATGGCATTGTTTTTAGATTCCATACATTAGGGAGAACATACAATATTGTCTTTCTAAATCTGGCTTATTGTATTCAACATAATGTTCTCCAGATCCATCTATTTTTATGCAAATGATAAAAATTTCCGTTTTCTTTATGGCTGAATATTATTTCATTGTGTGTATATACCACATTTTCTTTATCATAGGAAAAAATCTTGATGACCTTCAGGATGATAATGCCTCTGTAGATTTAACAAAAAACTATAATCCATTAAAAAGATAAAAATTGATAAACTAGACATTATTAAAATAAAGAATTTCTATTCTGCAAAAGACAATTACAAGGGAATGAGAAGACAAGCCATAGACTTAGAAAAAATATTTGCAGCTGGGCATGATGGCGCACATCTGTAATCTCAGCCCTTGCAAGGCTAAAACAGGAGCATTGCTGCAAGTTCAAGGCTACCTTGGGCTACATAGTGAGTTCAGGACCAGGCTGAACAACATAGTGAGGCCCTGTCTAAAAAAAAAATAAAAAAATTTACAAACAGTATATCAGAAAAAAAATGACAGTTATCCAAAATATATAAAGAACTCTTTATTAAAAGGATCATTTGTCACAATCAAGTGGGATTTATCCCAACATTGCAAGGATGCTTCAACATACACAAATTTCTATGTGTGATTTACAACACTAACATGATAAAATACAAAAACCCTATTATCATTTCATAGATACAGAAAAGCATTTAACAAAATCCAATATGTTTCATGATAAAACTCTCAACAAATTAGAAGCAGAAGATGACAAAAAAATGACAAGTTCATAGCTAACATCGTACTCAATGGTAGTAAGTTGAAAACATCTCCTGAAATCAGGAACAAGACAAGAATGCTACTCCTCCCACATCTATTCAGCATGTAACTGGAAGTCACAGCAAGAACAATTATGCAAAGGAAAGAAATAAGTGGTATCTAAACTCGAAAGGAAGAAGTTAAATTGTCTCTGTTGATAGATGACATGATCTTATACTTAGAAAACCCTAATTGCTCTGCCATAAATATGTTAGGACTAAAAAATAAATTCAGTAAAGTTGTAGAACACAAAAAATTGATAGCATTTCTACATTCTGACAACCACCCAAAATAGAAATCAAGAAAACAATAACATTTATAATAGCTACCAAAACAAAGTGAAGTATGTAGATATATATTTAAGTAAGGAGTTCAAAGACAACAAAAACTATGCATGAATGTTGAAAGAAATTGAAAAGCACACAAACAAATGCAAACATGGTCCATGCTCATGGATTGGAAGAATTAATGTTGTTAAATGTTCTACTTCAAGCAATATATAGGTTCAATTCAGTATGTATCAAAATTCCAGTGACATTTTTCACAGAAATAGAAAACACAATACTAAAATTGTTAAAGAATCAAATCAGACTCCAGATAGCCAAAATAATCGTGTCAAAAAGAAACAAAATGTAGGTATTAAACTACCCAACTTTAAAAAAGTACAAAACTATAGCAATCAAAACAGCATAGTATTGTCTATGTGAACATAGACACATAGACCAATGCAGCAGAGCAGAGAATCCAGAAATAATTTCTTGCATTTGTGATAATTGATCTTTGGTAAAGTTGCCAAGAGCATACAATGGAAAAAGAAACAATATTTAATAAATAATTCTGAGAAAACTAGATAGCCATATGTAAAGGAATGAAATTGAACATTATATCATAACATATAAAAATTAATTCACAATGCATTAAAGTTTTAAATGTTAGATCTGAATCTGTGAAACTACCAGAAGAAGACATGAAGTAAAATCTTAATGATACTCATCTGCCAATAATTTTTTT
The DNA here is from genome assembly GCA_004365215.1 of Cuniculus paca. Lineage (NCBI taxonomy): Eukaryota > Metazoa > Chordata > Mammalia > Rodentia > Cuniculidae > Cuniculus > Cuniculus paca. Next base: position 28,755 of record RJWT010005030.1, read on the forward strand.
GAATATGACTTCAAAAATATAAGCAACAAAACTGAAAACAGAAGAACAGGATTATCTCAAACTAAAAAGTTTCTATACAGCCAGATAAATAACAGAGTGAAGAGATAACCTATGCAATGGGAGAAAATATTTGCAAACAATGTATCTAGTAAAGAATACCCAAAATATATAAAGATTTTAAATATGTACACAATAAATATACACAAATTTTCAATTAAATAAAAAAATTAAAAGAACTCTTAAAATTTCCTTATAAGAAAACAAACCAGATTAAACAGGCGCAAACCTTTTAACAGGCATCTCATCAAAGAAGATGCACGGGTGGGAAATATGCATATGAAAAGATGTCCCACATTGTATGTCATCAGGGAAATTCAAACTAACAGCAATGAGATACCACTACACACCTATTAAGTGGCTAATGTTTAGAATTTGGAGAGCACTCAATGCTGTTGTAAAGCAATACTAGGAAGTAAAGCTAGGAACTCTCATTCATTGCTGGTAGGAATGCAAAATGGTAAAGCCACTTGGGAAGATAGTTGGTTCTTTCTTACAAAACTAAACATACTCTTACCATACAACCCAACAACCCCACTCCTTGAAGTTTAACCAAAATAGTTCAAAACTTGCATGCACAAAAATATGTGCATGGATGTTTATTGCAGCTTTATTCATAATTGCTAAAACCTGGAACAACCAAGATGGCTTTCAGTATGTGTGTGGACACAAGGTATAGTATATCCCAACAGTGGAATATTACTCAGACTAAAAAGAAATGTATTTTCAAGCCATAATAAACATGTAAGAATCATAAATATATACCACTATATGAAAGAAGCTAGTCTGAAAAGTCAACATACTGTATGATTCCAATTATGATATTCTAGAAAACGAGATAATATGAATACATCAAAAAGATTAGTAATTGTTAGACTTTGAAGGGGATGGATGACTAGGAAAGACGCAGGATTTTGAAGACAGCGAAACTTTTCCATGAGATACCATAATGGTTGATACAAGGCATTATATATTTGTTCAAAACCACAAAACACACAAAACCCAGACTAAATCCAGGATTTGGGCAAAAACAATGTGTAAATGTAGATTTCAGCAGTGGTAGAAAATGTGCCATTCAGGTGGGTAATGTTGGTAACAGTGACGCTTTGCATGTTCAGTGCCAGGTGACAAACCTTTGTACTTTACTTTTAATTTTGACAGTTAGCCTAAAACTTCCCTAAAAGAATAT
>RJWT010005031.1:0-31849 GCA_004365215.1 Cuniculus paca
CTCTTCTCCCTCCACTATCTCTATCTCCCCTCCCCTCCCCTCCCCTCTCCTTTCCTCTCCTCTCCTCTCTCTTTGGCTTCTGGTACACTTGGCCTTGTTTTTTTCCTGATGACCACTGGCAGCTTTTGGGCGTTTTCATTAGACCAGACTTGTCTGCTGGCCTTCAGTGGGATCTTGGGAAGCCATTTGTTCATCCATCTGTCCGTCCATCCATCTGTCCATGATTCAAGAATGGGACCTCAATCTGGGAACTTCCTTGGGGATGCTCAGCACCCCACCCACCCTCCCGCACACCCATGAGTGGGGCAGCCCTGTCTGAGGGGCCCCAGAGCCACTTTCAGGGAGTGGATTAGCTTTGTGCAAACAAAATTAAGTTTCAAATGCCTGTAAAAGGAAGCTTTGGTCCTAAAGATGGAAGACACTTAGGCTAACCCAGCTGCAGAACCTGGAATCCTGTTCTGGGTTTCACTGGACGACTTCCTTTGTATTACTGTAGGCTGCTTAGAGAGCTGGAGGGGAGGGTTTTCTTTGGCACCTGGGATGTTCAGCCCAGGTGTGCTGGATTCACTGGTCTGGGGTGGGCTGCACGGCCTCGCCTGCTCCCCAGGTTGAGTGTTTCCACTATGCAGCTAGGCTGAGAGCTCCTGATCCTGGACTCCAGACCAGGCTGCCCCATAGAACTTTCTGAGATGATAGAAATCTGGTGTTTGAGTGGGCAAGAGTAATTGAGGAGCCCATTCTTAATGTTTATTTAATTTCAGTGACTTAAATTTAAATAACTCCCTAGAGTTACTGGTTACTGTACTGGACAGGGCAGCTCTAGATTTTAAGAATAGTGTTGCAATTCTGTCTACCTCTTAAAATGACCTGGGAGTTGAGAAAAATACTAGTGTCTGAGCTCTACACCAAATGAATTCAGCAAGAAACCACGTGATGCCTGCGGGTGTCTGTGCTTTTGGAAACCGCCCAGAGCATGCACAGTGCAGTCCTGGAGAACCCTTAGTCTTACAGCAATTTGGCCTTGGGCAAAGGAACCACTCTCAGTTTTTCCATGGATTTGTTAAGGATTAAATAGAAATGGTCACTCTGTTTTTTCTTTTCTTTTCTCGCTCTCTCTCTTCCTTTTTTTTTTTGTACCAGGGATCAAACTCACAACCTCATGCTTACCAGGCAGGCGCTTGAGCCGCTGAGCTAAACCCCCAGCCCTAAATGGTCACTCTTGCACTTGTTTAGTTATGTAACTATCAGTGAAATAATCACCATGAAATAATAAAAATAAATGAAGCAATAAATACTATATCAAATAAATTGAATAAAAAGAAATAATATGTAATTATTTACTAAAGTAAACAAACACAAATTATAAAAACAAACTGAAGCTACACATGATAAAGTTGTTTAGGAGATGAAAAACAGTGATATTTGATAAAACTTAATGTGGGGGGGGAAGAGACTAAACCGAAATCAGTGTTGAAGTTTTTTTGGTGTTTGTTTTGTGGTGCTGGGGATGGATCGAACCCAGGTCTTTGCACTGAGCTACATTCCCAGCCCCTTTTATTTTTTATTTTGAGGCAAGATCTTGCTGATTCACTAAGTTGCCCAGGCAGGGCTCTAACTTGTAATCTTCCTGCCTCAGCCTTCTGAGTGCTGAGACTATGTAGGCACGTGCCATTGCACCCAGGTGTAATGGGAAATTTAAAGAGAAAATAAATTGTTTTCAGTGAAAACAACTTTGCAAAAAGAAGATGGTTAAAAAAAATGGAACAGTATAATTGTACTATACAGAAAATATACAAACACATCAAACTAGCTTAATCTGATTTTTCTGGAAAATGTCTTCCCAATGGAAATTAATTAATTTAGTTGTATTTTTTATTTAAATGTTCAGCAAATGTATACATAGAAGAAGTCAGGCACGGTGATGCATGCTTGTAGGAAGCTGAGGCAGGAAGGTTGCAAATTCAAGCCCGGCCTGGGCAACTTAGTGACTTAGTGAGATCTTGTCTCAAAATACCAAATTTATTTATTTATTTATTTATTTTGTATTTATTTATTTATTTATTTATTTTTAAATAAAATAAAATTTAAAAAGGACTGGGGATCTATCTTATCTAGTGAGTGTCCTGGGTTCAGTCCCCAGTACTTCGAAAACAAAAAACAAATAACAAAAGAAACACGGAAGAATAAAATCTCTATGAGATCAAACATCCATTTGGCCAAATAACAGGGTTAAAATGATGCTCATCTTGACCTCAGGAATTCACTAACCTCAGGCCAACCAGGGTAGGAGGAGCGGATTCTACACATGAATCTATAGAGCCTGAAGGTAAACGAGAATGTTGCAAATACTATGTGAGACACACTTTTATTATTATTATTATTCCTTGTTTATCTGAAATACAAACCTAAGTACTTCATAGTTTATCTAGTAATTCTACCAGCCCACCAGTGTGACTGCCTTCTTTGCTTTAATCAAGCTGCATAGAAGGAGTGCTGGACTTTGACCAAGAATCAGAGACACGCTTTCCTTGAGGTGTCCCAGTACCATTTTCCATGCAGAGGTAGGACCAGCATGAGCACACACTGCCTTTTAATGACGGATAGGTCTATAAAACGGGCTACTGGGGAGCCTGTTTACCTGCACACAGACACTCTCTTCCTTCCCCTTCCTTACGGTCTGTTAAGTGTGACTCCTGCACCTGACTGGAGGCCCAGAAGGCAGCTCAAGAACCTCTCCAAGCACAGATGGTCCTTCGCCTCCTTCCTCCTTCAGCTGCTCCCCCTCCCACACCTTCCTGGGGCTGGATGACTTGGTCTTGTGGTGTGAGTGGAATTTAAGAAGAGGTAGGATCTAGTTCCAACATCCATGTGGCCTTTGGCAGGTCATCTAAGTTCCCCGAGCCTCTGTTTCTTCCATTCTTACAGAGTAAGAATGCAAAAGCACAGTTAAGGGACCTGCAAGAAAGGGGTGCTCTGTGTATGTTAGTGTTGCTTGGCTTATGTCTTTTACTTGACCCCGCTTCTGCCCTCCTGCCGTCCTGGTGCTCCAGTCCTCTCCTCTCCAAGGCTGCTGTCAGCCAGCTACAGTTTATAAAAGGACTAAGGCATGCTAATTCATAACTGGCAGCCCTGGCTTAATGTTCTGCTCTAGGAACTTGGGGAGTGCTGCTTCACAGTCCAAGTTCTGCCTAGACACAAAAGAGAAGTACCCAGGACCAGCATATGGGCACTGCAGTAGGCTGTGAGGGGTATCTCCAGATGGCAGGTCTTCATCCCAGAGATGACTGTCTCCTGGAGTAGATCCTAATGTCCTCAGTTGGGAGGTGAGGGTGACTGAGTGCCTCCTGTGACAATGAGCTTAATGTGTTAAGGCAGTGTGGGGATCCCTAGGAAGGACCTGAACATGTGCCTAAGATTGCACATGAGATGACAGAGAAGCCTTGGGGAGGGGCTTAGCCAGTTGGTGCTTGTCACTCATACCTGGAGTGTGCTGATGTGACTGATGGGTTCTGTCCTCAGAGAATCAGATAGACTGGATGCCTGAGGCTGTCCAGAGCCTGGCTGGCAGCATGAGAAGGAGGATCCTGGGCTTGCTCAGCAATCCCACTTTCAGCAGTGAGTCCCTGGCACAGTCTGTGTCCTGGACCCCTGAGAACATCTAAATAAGGTAATGTGCATATGCCAGATGCCTACTCACAGCATGGAGCATTAAAGGCATTCAGGTTATGGGGGCTCTTGGTTGCAGCAGAATCCACAGAGATGCGCATACATAAACCACGCAAGTGTGTGACTGTGTGACAGCTCTTGAATGTGCCCCAACATGTTGCACATGTGTTGTGCAAAAAAGTTTAAAAACATGACAAAAGTAAACAAAAATAAAGTAAATATCATTCTTAAAAAGTTGTAAAGGAAAAAATGCAGCCACTCCCATCTCCCACCCACCCATTTCTTCCCTTCCCTCCAGAGGGTGTCTATTGTTAACAACTTCGTGCCCATCTTTCTCAAGCATCTCTTATACCTGTTTGTGTACTTGCTTATATAAAGATGGAATTATGCTATACATATTGGACTGCACTTTGTCACTTCATCAGTTTCTCTTTCTCAGGTCAGTGTGTCACTTGACAATTTGTCGACCTTGGTTTTCAGTGGTCGTGTGGCATTCCAATTTGGGTGCACTGTCATTTATCCCACCATACCCTATTGTCTGGTGGTCAGTTTCCCTCCAATTTCTTGCTCTCAAAAGATCATCCAGTGAACAGTTTTACCCAAGAGTTTTTATGGCCTACTACTTTCTCTTTAGGTTAAGTCCTTAGATTGAATGATATAAATATGGACACTCTTTGTGGATTCTGCCAAATTACTTTTCAAAAATGTCTAAATTGATGCCCACCAATAATGTAAAGAAGTTCCTGCCAATTTTTATTTTTGGTAATGTGATGGGCAAAAATAAATGTATTTTGTAACTTGTGTTTCCTAAAGCTGACCGTCTTTTCATATACTTGTTGTCCATATGTATTTCTTGTTCTGTGAATTGCCTATCCTTACATTTTGAGCTTTTTTTTTCTTTTTAATTCATAGTGATTTAATTTATTTAGAAATTTTTCTTTCTTATTTTTGCTGTACCAAGGAGTTAACCCAGGGATATTCTTCCACTGAGCTACATCCCCAGCCCTTTGTATTTTTTATTTTGAGACAAGGTCTCATTAAGTTGCCCAGGCTGGCCTTGAATTTTGAATTTCTTCCTTTAGCATCCTGAATACCTGAGATTATAGGTGTGCACCACCCTGTCTTGATAGTTGAGTTTTTTTTTTTTTTTGGTAGCAAGGATTGAACTCAGGACCTCGCGCTTGCCAGGCAGGTGCTTATGCCGCTGAACTAAATCCCCGGTCCAGTTTTGAGATTTTTATTAGAAGTATTAACACTTGATCCATGAGGAGGGTATTTTTCTCTGCCTGTCAGTTGCTTCATGCTAGTATATTGTCGCACGAGAATGAACACTCACCCAGATGTGCTTTCGCACAGACGTTCCAAAAGGCAGGGCTGTAGTTTGCCGTTGCTAAATTGGGACGAAGAGGCCTGAGTCATGAGTTCAGTCTCTGATTTTACCAAGCTGATTTACTGGCTTCCTTTTCTGGAATTCATGGGAGGCTGTTTATGGAGGGAATATTTACAGTTCACTATCCTATTGTTCTCAGTAGGCTCGAAAGCATTAGCCATATCCTCATTTTCAAGGATTTTTATAACTGTATTATGCCCTGGATTCAATCCAGGACGTCCGTAGATTTCAGAATAATTTTTCTTTTGTCTTTCTCTGGACTGAAGTGGAAAACTATTTAGAGTTACCCTTGGACAGCCCCTGGGGAATCAGATGCTGGAAGGAAGGCAGCCAGAGGCCAGGCAAGCTGGGGGTGGGGGGTGTGGAATGTCCGGCTGTCCCTCATTTCCTAGCCCCTGCTGCCAGGCACATACAGCTGAGGGCCCAGGGGCTCAGCTCGCAGGTATTTCCTCCTGGAGTATGTGTATGACTTTGCCAACAGAGGCTCTCTTGACTTTCCTGTCTTGCCTGACTGATAAGAGAAAAGGCAGCTGAATCAGTGAGTTGAGCTGTAATATATGCGGTTTAAACTGACATGTCCTTTCCTTAGTTTCAAAGAATGAGAAACTGACATATGGTGACCCTTTGGGGACATTAAAAAATAATTTCAAATTAAAGAAAGTTGCAAAAATAGAAAATCCATATTGCTTTGCTCAGATATCCTGATTGTAAACATTTCACTTTACTTGTTTATAGTTTCTTTTCTCTCTCTTCTTTCTTCTTCCTCCTTTTTCTTGCTCTTATTTAAGAGTCAATTATATTCATACTTTACACCTAAGGGCTGGGGATTTAGCACCTGCCTGGCAAGTATGAGGTCCTGAGTTCACTTTCTGGTCCCCGCCCTCCCAAATAATAATTCACACCTAAATACTTCAGTTGTTACTGTCCATTCTGACCTCCACCCCCAGGAGGACTGAACCTAGGACCTTGTGCATGCTAGGGAACCACTGAACCACTGAACCACATCCTTGACCCTTCTTAAAACAATTTTGCTAAATTGCCCAGCCTGGTCTTGAACTGGCAATACTCCTGCCTCAGCTTCTCAAGTGCTGGGATTATAGGTGTGTACTTCTTTACAATAACCATAGTATAGTTGTTCACCTCAGTACATTTAACATGGGAAAACCTGATTTATCTAATCAACCTTTTATATTCCAGTCCTGTTATGGTTTATATGTTGATGTCCCCCAAAGCCTCATGTGCTATAGGCAGCGCTTTTGAAAGGTGATTGAATCATGGGGATGCCTTAGGTAAATGTGATTTTAGGAGGTTGGAAGAAATGAGTCACTGGGGTGTGATCTAGAGGGCATACCTCCCTCCCTGGTTTCTCTTTTCTTTGTCTGCTGGACCACTACGACTTCAGCAGCTTTTCTCTGTAGCAGTCCCTTTCTCTACGCCACTTCTGTCTTGGAGACAGCAGACCATGAACGTTAGTTTTGAGCCCAAATAAGCCTTTATTCTTTAAAGTTGTGGGTGTCAGGTATTTATTCCAGCAATGAGAAACTGACTAACACGGATTTTGGTACAAAAGAAGTGGGGTCTTTGTTGTGTTGCTACCTGACCATATGGTTCAGAAGCCTTTGGGATGGTTTTAAGGGAAAAAGTTGGGAAAGTTTGAAGATATGGGCTAGAGAAGTCCTTGATTGCTCTAAGCCAAGTTTGATGGTAGATTTTGGACAGTGCTCAGATTACCAGAATGCTGAGAGCAGTGCAGATGGTAGACAGGCTCAGATTTCAGCTGGGAACAAGGACTCCATTGGCAGTTGGACTCCAGGCCATGTGTGCTATGGTCTGGTAGGAAATTGTCTACATTTTGCTCATGTCCTAAGACTTTGTGGGAGACTGAGATTCAGGGCGGCAGACTAATTAATCTGGCAGAGGAAATTTCCAGGCAGCCTAATGTTGAAGCTGTGGCATGAATACTGGTGGCATCTTCTAGCCTCATCTACTGAGAAACTGGAGGAAGGTTCCTGTGGGTGTGACTTGGTGTCTTAGTTAATTTTCTCATTGCTGAGACAAAATACCTGACATCCAAAGTTAAAGAGGAAAGATTTAGTAAGTTCACAGTTTATGTTCATAATTGGCTGGTGCCAAGGCAAGGTGGCACACAGCAGAGAGCCACAGTTCATGGTGGCATAAGACAGTGAAAGCAACAAGAGAGGAACCAGTTTAGGGCAGCCAGAAGGTGGCAAATCAACAAGGGGGCTTAACAGCATCTTTCTGCTCCTTATATCTTATCCAAACTGCTGGGATTAGAGCGTGCAAAACCAATCAGTGAGATGATTTAATAATCACATACCCTTAATCCCAGCATCAAACACTAGATTCAGCCACCTCTGAAGAAAGCTCTATGATCCAATGAGGCTTTGAGGTGACATCTAGACACAAACCGTAACACTCAGTAAGGTGTATTTCCCTCCCCAAGTCCTCCTTTCTCTCTGCTTCCTGAGTGCTGTGAAACGATCAGCTTTTCTCTGCAGGAGACCTTTCCCCCTGCTGCTTCTGCCCTGAAGTCAGCTGACTATGAAGTACAACCTCTGCAACACATGGGCCAAAGTGAACCTCTCTTCCTTTAACTAGGGGGTGTCAAGTATTTTGTCCCAGCGACAGAAAAGCAACTAGGCCACTTGCCATCTGAGCCAAAACTTTTTTAAAGGCAATCCCCCTCCTCCTTTCCCTGGAGAACAGGATCCAATCCAGAATGGTATCTTGTATCCATAGTCTTTTTTTAACCTGACAATTTCCTGCCATGTTTGTTTTTTATGACAGTTTACATGTTTGAGTAATACACTATTCCTACTCTTTTTTAAGGATAGAATGTTCCTCATTTGGAGCTGATATTTTCTCATGGTTAGATTTGTAGTTGCAGTGGGCTATCACTTCCTGGCCAGAATGCTGCCTGAGATATGTGTCCATCTCAGAATCTTGAGGCATCTGATGTTCCTCCTTGGGGATGTTAATTTTAATTATCTGGTCAAGGTGTGGTGTGATTTTTTTTCAACTGTACATTTGCTGTTCATTCTTCTCCTTGAAGTCTAAGAGATATCTTAAGACCAGGCAAATAGCCTGATCCTCATCAAAACGTCCCTCTGTATTCAGGATCTATGGATGATTCTCGCCCTATCCAGCCTGTGCCGTAATACTCGTGAGCCGATTTCCTGTTTTCAGAACTCCTTTCCCCTGTGCCAGTCTGGGCTGAGTGGTTTCCTCCCCATGTCGTCATCATCACAGTGGAGCTGGTGTAACCCCATGCCCTCACACCCATCCCTACACTGCAGCCATAGTGGACTCTGGCCACCCAACCCTCTCCTTGAGCTCACCCCTATTGGAAGACCACTGGGTCACCAAGTTAGGTGTCTCATGTCCTCCGTCTATGAAGGATGGCTCTGGGGTGAAATAGAAGCCTGTACTAGGGGACATTATTTTATCAGAAAGTCTCTCCTTCTTCTGGGGCAGTGTTCCTCCCTGAAATTTTGAGGTTCTTATTTCTATTCTACTGTTAGGAATGACCAAAATTGAATCTGACCTCTTACACCTGACAGCACTGAAGTCATGAGTCAATGTGATCTTCGGAGTCATTTGACGAGGTGACAGTGTGCAGAGGAAGACAGAAAGAGGGGGACTAGGAAGGGGAGGAATGGAGCCAGACTTTACCAAGCCCTGTCTATGCTATCCCACTCATGTGCAGTGTTAGGTCTGTGGACTGAAGTTTTGCCAGAACCCTCTAAAGTATGCATGATTCCCTTGAAGGTGCTAGGAAGGTGGTCCTGGGACCTACAACAGTGCCTGGCCTGTGGTAGGTGCTAACTACATGTTTCCCAAGACAGAAAGTCTCAGGACGGTCTCATAACTTGTGCCCAGCTACGTAGTTATCACGTGACACAGCTAGGTGTCCAATTCAGGTAGGGTGACTTGACAGCTCCTATTCTTAATCACCGAGTGATAAATGTTGGGGTTATTCTTGAAAGGTAGTTCAGGGAGAGCATTTTAAAGGTGTTGCCGTAGATTGAAAGGCACATCTTGGGAACATTGGGCTTGCCTGTGACTTTGTAGGTTTGGCCACCTGGAGCTCTGTGTTCCTGCCAGACTTCTTGGGTTATTTTCCTTTGAGGAACTTGGGGCAGAAGTTTTTGCCAGTCTAATCTGCACCCACTTTTCCCAACTTTCCATGCCAGCTGGCTGCCACAACTTTCTTCAGCCCACGACAGCAGCACTGATATGGACAAGGCCCCAGGTCATGGAGGGGGTCACCCACCCCTCAGGTGCATAGCCCACTCTCAGTGGAAAGTTGGCTCCATTAGGGGTCCTCAGCCATTTCCCCAGGGTTGCCTCCGTTTGTCCCACTGGCTTCTCTGGACTCTCAACCTGCTGCTATGTTGCCAGGTCTGCACCCCACATAAAATACTTCTGTTACATTTCTCCTCCTGTCTTAGGGCCCAGCCTTCAAGACTACCTCCAAAAACTTCAAATACTAACTCTGTGTAGTGTAGACCTCTTAACTGCTCTTCCCGTAGAGTTTAACCCCTCTAAAAAGTACGCTCGATGAGATTTAAAAAAAATTGCTTTTTCAGACAGGGTCTTGCTAAATTGCCAAGTTGCCTAGGCTGGGCTTGAATTTGTAATCTTCCTGCCTCAGCTTTCCAAAGTGCCAGAATTACAGGGTGTCCTGCCATATCTGGCTTTAGTGAGCTTTGTAAAAGCTTTTAAAAATGCCCATTTATTCCGGATCTTCCCAACAAAGAATTAGCAGGCTTGTATTTTAAGACGTAGGTTTTATTATTAGCTAGGTGTTACCAGGTGGGAGGTTCTGGGGGCTTTCTCCTCAGATCTTAGTGTCCTGAACAAAGAATTAGAAAAGTCACACAGAAAACGCAGTGAGAGTATAGATTTATTGAAGGCAAAAAACAAAATACACTTTACAGGGCAGGAGCAGGCATCAGGGATAAAGGGAAAGGGGACTTTGAAATCCAAAACAGCTGGATTGGGCCTCCATCTCATGTACATATGGCATTGGGACAATTGTCCTATCAAAAACTCACTTGGCCTCACACTAGATATAAATCGTCTTACTGAAAAACTCACATGGTTTCTTGCCAGATGTAAAGGAAGGGTCAGAAATAGCATCCATTGATTGATCATGCCTATGTGTACATGAAAGATTGGGAAAACATCTTATGACCAGTCCTGAGAACAGCACCAGATACAAATGAAGGACTGAGAATATCACTTTCTGTGATTAGTCCAGGGTCCAGTACTCAGGAGCCGGAAGCGAGCGTTCTGCACGTATCTTCTCTTTTTAGGAAACGTCTTGCTCAATGGGTGAGCCACGAGTTTTTTATGACCCTTAATGCATTCTGCCTGGTTGTTTGTCCAGTTTGTCCCATCTGTAATTTCCTATCTCCCAGGTGTGGTGAGCCCAGTAGACTAGGATATGCCTACCATGAAAAAGATAGTGTTACTGCAGTTCCCAAGAGGAGGGGACATGCTAATAACTTAGTAAAAAAAAAACAAATCCATTGAGCTCCCCATCCTGTAGATTAAGCAAAGCAAGGACCTTTTATTTCTTTTATGAAGCTTTCACGGGGCTCTGAGGTACCCCCTGAGGTTCAGCGTGGGGTTCAAAGCAAAGCCTTTCATATGTTGTTCTTTGTGTGAAAACAGACAAGAGAAACATCTTTTCAAGTCACAGCTTCATTGACCACTGAACTAATGATACTACTTATCTATAGGACTGGTGTCTGCTGGAGTGCTTAGTGTCTGGAAAGTGCCGGGCGCTGTATTGAATATGTAACCATTGTAGTAGGAGAGCAGCTATTAGAATAGAAGCTCCATGAGGTCAGAGACTGTTTTGTTGTGCTAAATGATTATTTGCCAAATGAGTAAATATGAAGATTGTTAATATTTTTATGTTATGGTTCGCATTTCATTTTTGATTTGGTAAAGTCTTTAAGGAATTAGGAAAACAAATTATATTTTTAAAAAGCAGTGAAAATTCTCCCTGTCCTCTCTGTCCACCATTCACCCAGTTCACAGGGTATCTTGTGATACATGTCTACAGTGTGTCATGACAAAATCAGGATAGCTAACATTGACATCTCCTTAAATATCAACATGTAATAATTTGATTAACATGTAATAATTGTACATTACAGTGTGTTCTGATGGAATCAGGGTAATTAGCATTTCCATCTCCTAATAATTACTTTGTTATGTTTGAAGCCTTCAAGTTCCTCTCTTTCAGTTATTTGTAAACTGTATGATAGGTTATTGGCCCCCCTCCCCACTGTGCTGTGTAATACAAGAATTCATTCCTCCTACTCAACTATGTTTGGGTACCAATTATCCAAACCTACCACCCTTCCCAGTCTCTAGGAATCACTATTATAATTTTCCATCAACATTTTTAAAAACACTTACTTGAAGGAGGACGTGCCAAATTTGTCTGTGTCTGACATAATGTCTTCTAGTTCCATGCACTTTGCTGCAAATGATAGGATATTACCCTTTTATGGCAGAATAATATTTCACTGTGCACATTTTCTTTATCCATTCATCCATGGATGAGCGCCTAGGTTGATTTCGTATCTTAGCTATTGTGAATAGTGCGGCAAAACATGGGTGTGCGGGTGTCCCTTTGGGAGGCTGATATTTCCTTCAGGTATGTACCTTGCAATGGGATACTTAGAGCATAGAGTAGATCTATTTTGAGTTTCTCAGGGAAACTGTACTGTTCTCCATAGTGGCTATACTAATTTATATCCCTGCTGGTCTTAGTTTCTCATGTATCATTCCAGAGTTCTTAATGCTTCATCACCACTAGATTCTGACTTTCTTCTTTTTCATGAGGTGGGTAACATATTATTATTTTTGTTGTTGTTTTTTCACCTAACAATGTGTCCTGAAGCTTTTTCACGATAAACTGTCCTATTATTTTTATATGTGTGTAGCACTGTGTTGCATCAATGTGCTATACATGTCTTGCATGTTGAACATTTGGGGTTTCCCTTGTATTTGCTCTTAGAAACAATGTAAAAGCCCTAATGCTTTAAATAAATTTATCTGGCTGCCTTAATTCCTACCCTCCCACATGCTGTTTAACACTGAGATTTGGAGACCACCATCTTACTCCTCCTCCATCCTGAAAGGTCAGTGGCACTACTGAATGATGGATTTGGGAACTAGTTCTTTTTTCTTGGGGGAAAACTGTGTGCCTTGTGGATACTAAGCTGCTCTCCCTCCTCCACCCTGATTCCTGGCTTTCTTTGGGACAGCAGCAGCTTTTTCAGCCCCCACACTTTTCTTGCTCCCACATTCCAGGGGTGCCAGAACACAGCAGAGCCAAGAGAGATGCCCAGGTCGTGGAGGAGGCTGCAAGGGCCAGCGGCATTTTTCTACCAGTGGGCTTCAGGGGGAGGGCTCAGGGCCCCAGGCTCCTCCCTAGAAGTGCTCTGTACAGACTCCGTGCTGGCTTTTAGGTCCTTCTTTGCCTCATTGAACTCCCACTGAGTCCAGTTTGGTGCCTGCTGAGTCTCTGGTTGGTACTCACTGAACATGCGGCATCTCTGATGTGCAGAAGGCCCTGGCCTCAAAGCCTAGGCCGCAGTCTTCATCTCCAGACAAAATAGGTCAGGGTCAGGGCCCCTTACATCTGAGACCCACTGAGTAAGGCCACCGGGGACCTTATTCTCTACATTTGGTGAGGTCAACAGGTGAACAAAGAGGGTCTCCAAGTACCCCGTGCCCAATCCTTGAACCCTTCCACCCTCCTGAGAAAGGCTGTCTTCTGTGCTCCCAGCCCCTCTTCGAGCAGTGTTTGCTCAGTGCCTATTAGTGGGAGGCTCTGTGTCTCCCTGACTGGGCTTTGGGTTGGGCAGAAGACAGCTTTTCCTCCTCGGGGAGTGGGGGCTGCTGTAGTCACTTGGTACCACTGAGGGACTGGCCACAGGATCTGGGCAGGGGTGTTGGAGGGTGTATTTCATGGCCCAAACGAGGCCTCAGGGAGGAAATAAAAAGCGTCAATCCTGACCTGGTCTCTGGTGCAGCCCGGAGGTGCCTGGGCTGGCAGGCGCGGAGTGGGTGCTTCCTTCTGTATTTCCTCCCATTGTTCCGCACTCTGCTTCCGGGAATTCTCCTGGGATTGGGCTGAGCGGGCTGGGCTGCCGGCTAGGGAGGCCGAGGACGCTGCTTTTGTTCTGGGGCTCTGTCCTGGGTTCCTAAGCTGGAGCTCTGGCCACTACGTACAGCTATCTGCTCAACCAGGCCTGCCGCCTGTCCCCTCTGCTCTTGCTGCTGGCCCTGGCCTCCCTGGTCGCAAGGTTAGAAGCCTCAGAGCCATGAGACAGTCCAGGGAATCTAGAGAGGTCTAGGGCTGACTGCTCCATCCACCTGCTTCACTGAGTCACCTAGATCTGCTGCCCCCATTTACCCACAAGGCCAGGGTGACTGAGTTATGATGTCCCATGGACTCATGGTCCTCCACACCTACTTTCTGGTCTTTTTGACATTGCCTGGGTCCTGAGGACACTCGTCAGCATCTTGGTCTGTAGGATAAAATCCTTAAGGACCTCTGCTTAGTAAGCTACAGTATAAAGCCCTCTTGATGCTTCTGGGGAATATAGTACAAAGCACATCCTAGAAAATATGACCTATTGTGAGGAGTGCTAGGACCCTGGGATGAATATTAGTAAGGACCTTCCTTTTAGCCTCCCCACCTTTTTTTAAAGAAATGTGAGAGAAACTGACCTTGAACACATGCCATGTTATTGTTTTCCTAGCTAGGGAAACTGCAAGGGACCCAGAATGTGCCTGCTCTAAGAGGGATGGAAGTAGATGAATTTTATTGTTGACAAGCTTATACAAGTGAGCAGTTTTAAAGCTCTGTGTAGGTGGTAAATGTGCATAACAAAATCTAGCATTTAATCTTTAAGTGTGCACTTTAGTGGCGTTAATTGTAACATATGTAAGCAGCAGAGACCACCAGGCGTATGTAAAGGCAACACGGCATGGAATTTATTGTGCCTGCGTTCAGGCAGAGAGCGCGGTAAGACCTTCTGCCCTGAACAGAGAGAAGTGCGTCCCTTTGATAGGGATGGAGAGAAGGCAGTGGACATTAGGTGGGAAGACCCCAATGAACATATGTGGCTAAAGTTTTTTTTTAGCAATCTTGCCTCTCAGTGGGCAGAGTCCTTTCAAGTGTCTGTTGTAAATTTTTGGCTGTCTCCAGATGTTCCTAGGACCTGCAGACTTTCTTGTCCTGTCTTATCTCCTTTCCTGTGCTTGCCAGTGACAGCCTCGGTGCTGAGCTGAATTCCCTGCAGAGAGTAGTGATTCTGCTGGCAGTCAGGCTGGGGCTGGGAGGACCGGGCCAGCTTGGAGACTTCCATTAATGTTATGCAGCCATCACTTCCATCCATCTCCAGAATTTTTTTTTATCTTTTATTATTATTATTATTATTATTGTTGTTGTTTTTGGTTATTTGTTTGTTTTGAGATAGTGTCTCACTGTGTGGTTTAGATTGGCCTTGAGCTCACAGTGCAGCCCAGGCTGGTCTTGAACTCATGGCGATCCTCCTACCTCAACTTCCCAAGTATTGGGATTATAGATGTGTGCCACCACGACAGGCCCACGTTCTAAACTGAAAGTCTGTACCCATTGAACAGTAGCACCCCATTGCCCTCTCCGCCATGTCCTGGCAACACCATTCTACTTTCCGTGTACGTGAATTTGACAGCTCTAGGTGCCTCACAGAAGTGGAAACAAGCAATATTTGCCCCTTTGTGTTTAGCTTATTTCACCTAGCGTAAAGTCTCCAAGGTTAACTCCATTGTAGCATGCGTCAGAATTTCCTTCCTTTTAAAGACTGAGTACTAGCCCATTGTATGCAGTGTTACGAAATGTTTATCCATCTGCCCATTCAATTTGGGTTGCTTCTACCCTTAGCTATTGTGAAGAATGCTACAAACATTGGTTTGCAAACATCTGAGTCCCCAATTTCAATTCTTTTGGATATATCTATATATCTATGTAATTTCTTTATGCACTGATGTACATCCTTAACCTTTTAATTTTTTTTTTTAATTTGGAGACAGGGTCTAACTAAATTGTCCAAGCTGGGTTCAAACTTGGAATCCTCCTACCTCAGCTCCCCAGAGTTCTGGGATTATGGGCATGTACCACAACACTTGGCTTTTTTTAACTTTTTACAGAATCTTCCCTACTGTTTTCTATAGTGGCTGCCCTGTTTCCTGTTCCCACCAGCAGTGCACAAAGGTTCCAGTTCATCAATATCTTAGCCAATACTTGTTAATTCTGTCTCTTTCTAGTAGTCATCCTAATGGGTATTAGGTCAAGATGGTGGTTATATTTCATATTCAAATCAGTCGAGACAGAGACTAGAAAGAGGATTCTCCCAGATGCCAGGTTTGGTTTATCTTGGATGGGTGGGGAAGCAAGCAAGTTCATCAGACTAATGAGACTTCGTGGCCCGAGGTACTGTGCAGGGTGGGCCTGGTTCCCAGGGAAGGAAGCAGAGCTAGATGCACACAGCAGCCGATGAGCTGTAGTTATGCAGGCCCCTTGCTGCCATGGGTTTCCTGCTGCCACTGCAGAGGCACAGGGTGCATGGCGCACCCATTCTTCAGCTCAGGGAACACAATTTATTCCTCAGCGCTCCCTGGCCCTGTGGCGGCCGTTGTGCTGATGGCCCGCTCTTTCTCTGGGGCCCATCAGTGAGACGTGTGCCCTGAGCTTTGAGTGCTGTTGACCCTCCTGGGCTTTGGGGTGGGGGCTGTCTCCTCAGCTCGGGTCCTGTGTTTCATTCATAGTCAGTGCGGCTGAGTCCTGGGACACCACTGTGGATAGTGTATGTGGATGTGGGTCACAGGAACTGCGGAGGCTCAGGAGCAGTGCAGGCTGTCTTAGTTACTTCTTTCATTGCTGAGACCAAATATTCAACACCCAACGTTAAAGGGGGAAAGTTTACTTAGCTTATAGTTTGTAGAGGTTTCAGTCCATAATCAGCTGGCTACAAGGCAGGGTAGCTTGGCAGAGGGGCATCACAGAGGAGACCCAGTTGACGGCAAGCAGAAGACAGCAAAAGCAAGCAAGCAAGGGACATTAACAGTGTCTTTCTGCCCTTTTCATCTTATCCAGGCTGCTTAGGGTGGGTAGTGTTTACACCCTTAATCCTAGTGCCCTTGATCCTGGCATTGCACCATGAATCAGTTCCAGCATCGCATACTCTAGATCCAGCTACTCCTGAAAAAGCCCCACATGGGGCTTTGGGGGTGGGGTGGGGGAGACACAAGCCATAAGCTCTTATACCCAAGGAGTCATGGAGGGCCTCTGGGATGGGGAAGAAAGGGGCCAAGGTTGACTTTAGGGAACAGTAGGTGTCTTTCAGCCCTCTTTTATGTCCAGATGGTTTTGCAAGGGCCTGGCTTTCCAGGATGGTGCCTGGTGGTGACTGGCATGGTGAAGATCTGGAGGGGCCCCAGGTGCCTGGTGGTCTAGGCAGCTCAGCCTTTTCTGTGTCATGGTGGTAGTGAGGGGTCTGGTGGGAGAAGAGTCAGGGTGCATTAAGCTGGTTTTCTACATTTGACTTCTTGATCCTCTCAGGTTCCTGGGGGAAGCCAAAGTCCCACTCCGTGAAGTCCTCGCTACTCCCAGTCTGTCAGCCAGCTTCAATGCCCCCCTACTGGACACCAAACAGCAGCCCACCGGGGTAAGTACCCACTGCCCCTGCATTCAGCCAGTTTCAGGTCTGAGACCTCACCTGATGCCCTGGAATCCTGGCCTTGACTTTCTGACCCCAAAGATATGTCAAAGTCTGGCTTCCAGAAGCTAAACCTGACCCTCCCTGACCAGACCTCAGGGTACCTGGAGGGCTACTGGGCCAGAAGGGAAGGGAGTTATGGCCCGCTGCAGGGCTCAAGTCAGCCCTACCTCATTACATCATGGTCTGCCTTTTGGTCTTGTCCTGCCCGCCTGGCTGCCTCCTGTCCCCAATTTTTCAGTCAGCCTTAGTTATGTCTTCCGCAGTCTCCTTGGGGGACTTCCCTTCCTCACTGCCCAGGCTCATTCTCTAGAATGGGAACATCTGAGTCATCGGGGTCACAGATTGCAAGGGGAGGGAGATAGACTGCCCTCCTCTGTCCACCAGGACCTGTCAGACCCTCTTCCTTTTCCTCCATTGTCTTTCCTGCCCCTCTCCCAGCCTTCCCAAGTCCAAGCAGTCAATTCTCAGCTCTCATGTCTGGCCTCCTGTTATTTTTAGTGAGCTAAATATACCCTGCAAGGCTCTTTCTTCCTGGGCACTAGAATTCCTGACCTTCCCTCTGGTTCTGCCCCATCTTCACTGGGGGAACTATTGATCTGGAAATATTTCCTCCCAGAGGGGCCTGGGAGGTTCTGGACCCTGAGTGCTCTCACAAAGGTTGGGTGTGTTTGTGGAAGGACGAGAGGAGGTGGGCCCTTGACCATTTGGGTGAGTCATTAAGAGTCCAATCTGGGGCCAGGGATGTAACTCAGTGGCATAAGTGCCTACCTGGCAAGCACAAGGTCCTGAGTTCAATTCCCAGTACCAAAAAAAAAAAAAAGGTTGGAAAAGGCCCATCTGAGCCATGTGGAATAGAACCATACTGGGCACAAAGAGCAGAGGAGGTGGGACATCTTGGGTCATTGAATAGGTATCCAGAGCAAATGGGGACCTCACCCAGGGGTGCATCTCCAAATTCTCAGGGTAGAGGGATTCAAATGGGCTCCTGGTCTGCTGATCAACTGATGCAGGAATGCGACCTCAAGCAACCTTAGGCCGGTAATGGCTGGGTCACTTTCTTGAAAGGGAGTTGTCACTTCCCTTGGAAGCCCATCCTTTCTCAGGCAGTTCTCACAGGTAGGACCGTCTAGTTTCTTTGGGTCTGTCTCAGTCACCTTCTGAATCCCCTCTTACCCTTCCTTGAAGCTGCCTGTAGTTAGGAGAACGTGAAGGACTCCTGGAATTTCCCCTTCAGGGGATCTTGAAGAGGGTCCTAAAACGCCCTGGAGGATCATGGGCATCAAGTCACTGCCGGGAAAGGGTTCTTGGAATCAGTGACTTGCTTGGTGCTTTTCCATCCCACTTCAGGACGGGGTCTCAAAGCCTGCACTATGCTTTCTCACTTCCTTGCTGAGACACTGACCTCTTTCCACTCCAGTCCTTATGCCTGTAACTTTGGCGTTTCCTGCTCCCCTCTAAGCTCAAAGTCTCACCCAGCCCCTGAGCCTTCTGTGCCTCATTCCTGTTCATGGGGCTGAGCATCTCTCCTTTCCCTCTTGTGCCCACACTCTGGGTTTCACACTCATCAGGTGGGAGCCCCTGCCTTCTCTTCCCTGGCTGTCTGCAGAGGATGACAGTTCTTTCCATGTCTCCCAAGAGTAGTGCATCAGAACCAGGAGGTGGTGGGTGGGGAAGGAGATCCTGCTCAGTGAGCCCCCCAGCTGGGCATGGACAGGGAGAGGGTCCTCCTCATCTGCAGAGGTGGCCCAAGGCCAGCATCTAGTACCTGTGACAGCGCTGAAGTCACAGTGCGGCACCAGACAGGTCATCAACGCCTCTCAGCTGGAGCTTCCTGTCTAGCACGAGGGCTGTTTGTGCTGCAGTGGGAAGCACAGAACTGGGGCTGTGCTCAGAAGGGACAGGATGACAAGCGGCGCTGAGGGTGCTCACTAGCTACTGCAAGGCCCAATTTCTGGGCCAGGTCCATTGAGCAGAGCATTCCAGACACTTCCATTTAGTGGTAGCTCATGTGGCCTCTAAGGGCCAAAGGGACCTGCTGAGGAAGGGTAGGAGGACAGGGCTTGTGGGGTCGACTGGGAGGAGAAGGAAGTGTGGGGAGAGACCAGGAGGCCTTTAGGCTGAGCTTTGGGGTCCTCATGTCTACTACTTAGTGTTCTCCTCCAGGTCCTCCAGGCATGGCATGTTGGGCTGCTGAGTAGAGGTCAGAGCTACTGAGACAGCTTTTGAATCGATGAAGAATATGTTACCCCTATCCTGGAGGAAGCTCCAGGCCAACAAGGATGCTGGGCGCACACATAGGGAAGAACATACGCAGTGTGATTGAAATTTTATTTATTTATTTTTTTAGTAGTATAACTATCTTAACTATTTTTTATATACATACACATATACATATGTTTTATCTTTCATTTTCTCATACTAATGAAACAATGTGATGTTTACAATGTGGGTCTTATTTATCTCACCAATGAGTATTTTCTCACATTGCTTCCATTTCCCTATGAAAGTCTTGAGTTTATCCTTCTTTATGGCTGAGTAGTACTCCATTGTATAAAAATACCACATCTTTTTTAAATCTGTTCCTCAGTTGATGGGCATTTAGGTTGTTTCCAAGATCTGGCTATTACAAACTGTGCTGCTATAAACATGGGTGCACATATATCGCTGGTATGATGTTTTAAATTCTTTTGGGAAGATACACAGAAGGGGAATAGCTGGGTTGAATGGGACCTCTTGTCCCAGTTTTTTGAGGACTCTCCACATTGATTTCCACAGTGGTTGCACCAGTAATTAAAAAAAAAATTATTGCCATTCATTGTCCTCGAAATACTGCCCCTTATTTTCAAAATACTTGTCATTCTTACCACTTTCCAAAGCAGTTTTGGAAGTCCTCTTCTGTGTTGTATAAGTTGTGATTTAGAAAATGTAGAGAATGCTGCTGCTGAGTGCCACCCAATGGAAAGGCAAGCTCGTAAAAACATCATGTTGTGTCCTCGCCCGCTGTAGTCATTCGATTTAGCACTTTGCAACTTGTGGCTCTTCCCCAAAGTCAAAATGACCTTGAAAGGTAAACATTTTGAATAAATTCGGGACATTGAGATAGCCAGGACAGCACAACTAAAGGAAGATACAAAGGAGGACTTCCAGAACTCCTTCAGAAAGTGGCAAGAATGATAGGCTAAAGGTTTTTGAAGTGCATGGGAATAGTTTGAGGTCAGTTAATACCCAAGTGTCTTTTACTGTAATGAATTTTAAAAATTTAAACATGTACTGTCTTGTTACTTTTCTCTTGTTGTTGAGACAAAATACCTGATGCCCAAAATGAAGGAAGAAGAGGTTTATTTCTTACAATTTTGGGGGTTTCAGTCCAAACTTAGCTGGTTCCAAGGCAGGGTGGTGTGGCTGAGGGGCAACCATTCATGGCAGCTGCAAGAGGCAAGAGTGATCTGCGCCAAAAAGGAAAAAACACATCTCCTTCCGGACCTTACGTTGTATGTTGGCTCCACCCCTGTGTGGGTGCAGAACTCACATGCCAATACCAGCACTAGACAACAAATCAACCACAAATGCTAGATTCAGCCGCTTCCATGACTACATGAGGCTTGGGGGGGCCACCTAGATACAAACCATAACATACAAACCATATCTGGTACAAATGCATTTTAAGAACAGTCCACTAATGAAGTTAGAGAAAAATGATGAAGAAAACCGTAGTGACATTCCCTTAGCCTTGACAGCCAGCATCAGCTCGGAAAAGGGTGACAAGAGCACATGAACCCCGGTGGCAGCAGTGGTAGTGTCAGGAGAGTCAGGGGCACTGGGTGTTGGGAACAGGGACAAGAAGACAGCAGACACAGTGCTCTCTCTGGTGAATCCCTGGCTTTTTTTTTTTTTTTTTTTGTGGCACCAGGGATTGAACTCACAACCTTGCACTTGCTGGGCAATCACTTAGACCACTGAGCTAGATCCCCAGCCCTGGTGTTTTTGAGACAGGGTCTCACTATGCCATTCAGGCTGGCCTTGAGCTCACTTTGTAGCCCAGGCTGGTCTCGAACTCACGTGGATCTGCCTGTCTCAGCCTCCCGAGTGCTGGGATTACAGGCGTGAGCCACCACGCCCGGCGAATCCCTGGCTTTTTTGTGTGTGGTCTGAAGGTTCTGGTAACCAATGCTTATCAATGCAGGGCCCCATCTTACTCTTCAGTGACTTCTGGATATTTCCCAAGGGAAAGGTGGAGTGGGCCTAGGTGTACGTGAGGCCTTGCCTGTGCACCACATGAGGTGTGTGTTGGGGAAGGTGGCCTTGGCTGGTCTAGCATCTAGTTTGAAGAGATCCATGCTGAACAGCTGTGGCCCAGGAGTTAGGTGGCAGGCAGTGGGGTGGAGCACGGTCAGCAACCTGTAGCCTGAGCCCAGCCACATAACCTGCGGGAGCCTGGGAGGAGCTGGCAGGTGAATTCCCGCTTCTGCCTGTTTTCTTAAGCCCTCTTAGCCTGGGAGCCACTCAGAAGCCTCCAGAATTCTGCTGATATTATTGGCTGTGGACCTGGGTGACTGCCATTGCCCTGTTCCCAGGGATTGTGTTTTGGTGGACACATAATTGACCGATAATGGCCTCAAATCCTAGTGTTGTCAGGACTGGAGACCTGGGGAAGTGGGTTGTCTGGTGGGGTGCCTTCATGTGAAGGGCCTTGAAGAGTGTCCCATTGGTGTTGCTAGGCCAAGGCCATGTGGTCTAGGAGACCATAGGGTTTGTATCTCATAGGAAGAAAATCAGCTCAGGTTGTCCAGCAAAGGGCACAAGGGATGAGTTTAATGTCATGGGAGGGAGGGTCCTGACCCTGGGTGGGCACGCAGACATGTCCCCTTCCTCTTTGGATCCTCAGTAAAGCTAGAGGTCTCCAGGATTAAATACCCCTGTTCCTACAGCATGGCCTCCAGAGGCTGATCTCTGCAGGCAAGATTGGTTCTAGATCCTGGGTTCCAGATCCTTTAAAAGTCCCTGTGGATTCTTGATCGACCTTATAGAAGATGGACCTTGATCTGGGCTGGAGTCCCAATGTGTCAGGGCTTGGGGAATGGTCAATAGTGTGGAATACCTGGTGCACGGGAAACCTCAGGAAGGGCTGAATGGGTGGTCAGCAGATTCTGGGGCTACCACTCCTTCCTGACTCTTGCAGAGGGCTACTGCGGGGCCCCTTGGTGAGGTGCTGGCACCAGGCCATGGGTGGAGCAGTGACATTCCCGCATCCCCTTCCGCAGAGGTGGTGCAGAGCAGCCTCGGGAGGTGTGGAGGGCGTGGATAGGTGGGACAAGCCTGCAGAGATGGGCAGGGCTGCTCTTCTGCAGAATCTGCTCCCAGTGTCAGCGCCTAAGGGCAGCCAAGATGTGTCCCTTTCAAGTTTTTGCTTAACTCACGTCATCTCACTGGGGCCCACTCATACCACATGATTTAACAGCTCCTGCTCTCCTGACCCTTTTTCCCTGATACATTTTCTTGTCTTTCTAATGTATTCTGTAGGTTATGTGTTCATTATTTACTGTCTGTCTCCTTCGTGGAGATGTCAGTTCCAGGGGCAGGAGCCTTTGTTTCATTCATGGGAGTACCCCAGTAGCATGAACAGTGTTTGGCCCCCAGCAGATTCTTTATATGTGTGTTTGCAAAGACAATGAGTAAGTAAATTCATGAAGGGAGGGGTCAGGCCAGACATGTCAGGCGGGGCCCACATGCTCTGTCCTGATGTAGGCCCTAACTGGCCTGAGCTGAGAAAACACCCACCCGAAAACTGGCCTCATGGGCAGTTGCATGCTCAGAAGAGCCCTGGGCGGGGTTGAGTTCTCTACCATTACCATCTTGAAGTCCTTAGTCATTTTTGAATAAGAGGCTTCTTATTTTTATTTTGCACTACGCCTGCAAATGACGTAGTTGGTCCTGACTCTGACTACTCCTCGAGGGAGTGGGAGTGGGTAAGGTTTTATTTGTCTTGCTGAGTGAGGTTCCTGTGGTTAAGGCAGAAGCAGATTTCTCAGACTTTTGAAACCTTTATTTTGAAATAAGTTGAGATTTAGGGAAATGTTGCCAAGAATAATACAAAGAATATTCTGTCTTAAATCATCTGAGACTAAGTTGCCAACCTCCTGGCTCCTCATTCTAAACTTTAGTGTATGTCTCTCTCTCTGATTAAGGCCTTTCTTCCACACAGCTGTGGGACGACCTTCAGGATGTGGAGGATGGCACCGCTATAGCACTTCCTCTAATCCACAGACCTCCATTTGAGGTTTATCAGTTTTTCTTTTTGTCGTTCTGCGAATTAAACCCAGAGAATATTGAGCTACCTCCTGAGCCCTTTTTCACTTTTTTGATTTTGAAGTAAGATCTGTTAAATTATCCAGACTGGCCTTGAACTTGCAATCTTTCTGCCTCAGCCTCCCCAAGTAGTTGGAATGACAGGCATGTACCAGCATGCTTGGCTTATCTTTTTTTTTTTTCCTTTTGGACAGTGTGATTCATAGCAAAAAGATCTAATCAAAGATCATGTTTTGGGTTCAGTTGTTCTGTCTCTTTAGTGTTCTTCCATCTGAGATAATTCCTCAGTCTTTCTTTGATTTTTATAACCTTATAGTCTTGACATTTTTGGAGACCTATGGGCCAATTATTTCATAGAATGTCCTTTGGTTTGGGTTTGTCTGATGTGGCCTTGTGCACAGTTTTGAGTCGTGCATCTTCATGTGAACATAAATGATGCCGTGTCACTGTCATTGTATCTTGGCAAGTGGTGTGACTTTGATTTGTTTTCTTACTGCCCTATTGCCCTTGATCATGTGGTGAAACTAGATTTGCTGTATTTCCCACTAATCACCCGTCTACCCCACTTTCTAATAAGAATTTTGTAGGGAAGCACTTTGTGTCATTCTAAGCACCCCATTTCTTGGCCCTATGAGGAAGGTGCTATTGCAATTACAACCCCTTTTTGTCCTTAGGATTCTGATTTTGTTTTGCTTTTTAAAACATTATTTTGTGGTCCTGGGTTTCATTGTCGTTTGTTGGTTAAATTTATTGCTTCAATGGTTACCAAGTGGCAATATTCTAAATCAGTTATTCTGCCTCATTAATCAGTAGGCATTCCACTGTAAGGGAAAGCTTTCTCCTTTCTTTATTTCATTATGGACTCATGTATTTCTATTTTATTCAATGGTTTAATCTGTTATTATCATTATTGATTTTCATGTTTAAATTCTCCGGGATGTGGCCTGTAGAAGCTCCTGAATGCCGACTTCTGTGCCCTTTTGTCATGTTTCTATCACTCACTAAGCATTCCCCTGCTTTCTAGAACAAAAAGATGGTTCAGGCTCATTTTAGACCCTCCCCGACCTAACACTGAAATTAGTCATTTTTGCAGAATTCACAAACCTTTTGATGAAGTGGAGGGAAGGCCCACTCCTAGGAGAGTTGATAGAAACAGGTGCCAAGGCCCACCCAGGCGCGCTGAAGCTGTCTCTCCAGGGGTCGGGTGTGGATCCGGGCGGGATCCACGAGGGCTGCTTCTTTCGGTTCCAAGGACTACAGGAGCCGAGGTGCAGGAGCCTCCCGCTCACTTGGCGACCCCTGGTGGTGGTTCAGGAACCTGCAGGGCCGGCTGTGGCGGCGTGGAGCCCCTTTTCCTTCAGGTCCTCCCCTCCATTAGCCTGGTTGTTCCTCTCCAGACCCCACCCTACATGGTGCAAAGCCTGGAGGTCCTTCAACCTCTTCAACTTCAGGACAGGGTTTGCACCAAGAGCCCCTGGACATCCCAAATATTACTCCGGAGCGATGTTCAGCGTCCTGGGCTAGACCATGGAGTGATGCATCAGTAAACATTGACAAAAGGTTTTCTCAATCCTGGAGCAATGCTTAGTTCCTAAGCAGAAAAACATTTTTATACAGTAGAGCTGTACATTATCTGTTTAAAAATGTTGGAAGAATTATATCAGTATGTGAAGACTTGGAGGTGTTAGGAATAAGTTTTTTCTTTTGAATTATGTTTTAAAAAGATTTTTATACTTCCAAAACTTTCTTTTCTTCTTTCCTCCTTCCGCCCCCCTTGACTGCTTTCAGTCCTGGGAATCGAACCCAGGATCTCCCTAAGTCACTAAGTTGCCCAGGCAGGGCTTGAATCGGTCCTGCCTCAGTCTCCCAGAGTGCTCAGATTATGGTGCACCACCACACTCAACTTCCAAGTGTTTTTAAATAGAGCGCACTTGGATTAAGACCAAAGGTTGTCTGGGAGACTTGCCAGGCTTGTGGCACCAGGAGAGGCTCTGCCAGGCCCCTGCAGGCCTGGTGCTACGAGGCCAGAGGCCAAAGTTCCCGTGAACAGTGCAGGTCTGGGGGTGGGGATTCGGGTGGGAGGCCAGGCGCCACTAGTCACTGTCCTGGCTGTGAATGTGGTGGGTCCGGGCCGCTTCTAGGGGGGAAGAGGCTCAGCAAGGTGCTGGCACCTGAGCCCCTCTAAGAGCTGGCTGGGGCCTGAGCAGAGCTGCGCAAAGCTAAGCTGGCCATGGAGAAGGAGGGTAGGGTTCTCAGCAAAGCAAAGTGGTAGCAAAGCAGAGTGGCTGAGAAGGTGTGTTCCTGAGACTTCGAAAATCCTGCAGGAGAGGTTGGGTTTCTGATTTTGATTTTGTCCTCACTTGGCCCTATGAGGAAGGTGCTACTGCAATTACAACTCCTTTTACAGATAAGGAAACTGAGGCAGATGGAGGTCACAGATCTCACCAAAAGTCACTTAGCTCTTGGATGGTGGAAGCTGACCTCAGATTCTGTACTTAACCACATGACTGTGCACACAGGTCTCTGGACCCTTGTCAGAACCATGTTCTGTGAGGGGGGATGCTGGGGATAGCGATCCGGGGTCAGCACACTAACCTGCCGCCCACACCATCTCTTCCAGGCCTCGCTAGTCCTGCAGGTGTCCTACACGCCGCTTCCCGGAGCTGTGCCCATGTTCCCGTCCCCTGCTGCTCCGGAGCCCTCCCCAACACTGCCTGAACTGGATGTCATGGCTGGTGAGGAGCCCACCTTCAGCATGGCGGGACCCCCAGCAAAGATGGCAGTGGTCCCCAAGCTGGGGCTAGGGCCACATGAGGCCTCCTCCCAGGCTTCACCGCCTGCTCCAGGCTGGGGCTGCCCTGGCATGGAAAAGACAGGATTTGGGTGGTGGTGGTGGGGTATCCTGTGAGGCCTCTCCTAGCCTCTGTCCCCAGCCAGGACCCCTGGACTGTACAACCCCAGGAGGGATGTGACATGTGGGATTTGTCCCAGAGCCTCAAGTTTGTCTGCCCTAGCACCCAGCAGGCTTTTAGTGATGACATGTGACAAAAGAGCTAGTTTTTCCTTGAAAGAGCTCTGGGCTAAATCAGAGGACTTGAGTTCCAGGCTTGTCCTTGACAGTGCGTAGCTATATGATTTTGGGCTTGTCATTGGCCCTCTCTGGGCTTACAGATTATCATCTGTGAGATGAGCAGACTGAATTAGTCAAGCCCTGGGCCTGCCTTAGTTTTCTTCAGTTCCTCGGCTGACAGGGCAGGGGGTGGCTAGCTGAGATGGGTGGGCCACTGGGCATTTGGCCATGGGGGAGATTCTAGAGTTTCTCCCACAAGAAGGGAGCTAGAAACAACAAAACCTCAAAACTGGGAGCAGCCCTATGGTGTGCTCTATGCCTGTCTTGGAGGTCCGCTTAGTGGGGACCCTGAAGAAAGAGACAAAGAAACCCTCTTGCTCAGGTTCAGCCATGTCTGAGTTTAGAGGTGGGAGCTCATTCCGGACTGGGGTCACCTGGCACACCCCCAGCTGGGCTGGAGCTGGAGCAAGTTCTGGGGAAGGAGGTGGGGTGTTCCTGGTGGCAGCAGACCCCAAATGCTCTAGGATCACACAAAGGTAGCATGACAGACCAATCAGGGCCATCTCCCAGTCCTGCAGAAAGGTGGGGAGGAAAGTCAGCCCGCGACAGACGCTGCAGCTCTTTCTGAGCTTTGCACCTGGCTGGGGAAACAGGGTTGGGCTGGGGGTGCGGTAGGTGGGCTCCCCTCACCCTGGCTTCCTCCTCCTGGGACTGTGTCCTGCCCACATGCCAGGTGGGGGACAGAGCCGGGCAGAGACTTGGTCCCTGCTCAGTGACAGCACCGTGGACACGAGATACTCTGGAAAGAAGTGGCTGGCCCCCACGGGTGAGACACGGGCCAGGCTGGCCCATTCCAGACCCTACCACCTGTAACTGTCTCACCTGCCACCACTGTCAGCCCACTGGAGTGGGACGAGGTGGCCCGGAGGGCTCATCCTGCAGGGTCGGGGTGGGGGAGGTCAGGGCCATTCTGTCTTCCTCCTGTTGACTAACTGGACTGACTGGCTTCACACTTCAGCTGCTGGAAGCTGCTCTTCTTTCTGGCTCATCCAACACGGCTCACAATGGGGAAAGGAGTGGGTGGGGAGCCAGGTCCTGGCACACATGCTCCTTGGGTCCTCCCTCTGCTGCGCTGGATCCCAAGAGCACGGTTAGAGGGTCTCCATCCTCACTGGGCCCTGTCTTCACAGACACAGGAGGAGAAGAAGACACCGAGGACCAGGGGCTCACGGGAGACGAGGCAGAGCCGTTCCTGGATCCGAGTGGTGTGCCAGGCCCAGGGGCTCCCACCACCCCCAGGAAGCCACCTTCCCATCCTCCTCCCTACCACCCGGGGAGCAAAAGAAAGAGAAGCACACCCCCACCCAAAAAGCTGCTGTCAGATAAGCCGCAGGACTTCCAGGTGACTGAGCTCTGCCTCCTCTTTTAGTCCATCCATAGCTGCTGGTACTGGGCATGTGGGAAAATGTGCCTGTGTCCCTAGGGCTGTCCTAGTAGAAATTTATCCTTTCTCTGGGTTCTAAGCAGCTTCTGAATGGGGACTTTGTGTCTTGGGGTCTCAGAAGTCTCTGCTTAATCCCAGTGTTTTGCTCTTAAAAAAAAAGTCCCTGCAGATTGAACGTATCTCTGCATCTCTTACCTGTTACTTCCCAGCATCCATCTTACTAGCTGTTCCCTGCTATTTACTGTGTGGTCTGTGTCCTAGGCTGTGTCACCAGGTCACCAGGGTTCTCCTTAGTAATGCAGAATATCTGACCCACCACAGCCCTGCAGAGAGGGAATTTGCATTGTAACAAGACCCCTAAATCAATCCAGGGAGTCTGCTTAGCATCTTACTCCTCTGGTGTCTACACTCCTGCTTATAACCATGCATTTTTCTAGAGTGATGTAGAATCTGAATTTGTTCAAGCTCTTCGCAGAATGTAACTATTAATATTAACCTCTTGACACATTTTTGTCCAAAATCCATCCCATTTTACTTGCCTTTTGATTTTGGTGCTTTGGTTATTCTACAGACATTTCCATTTTGATGTAGTTGCACTTAATGACATTGAACTTTTCAGAACTACCTTTAAAGTTAAAAATGCAAAACTTAAATCTCTATTTATTAAGTGCAACAAATCATAAAACTGTATTTCAGTTTTTTTTTTTTTTTTTTTTTTGCGGTACCGGGGATTGAACTCACGACTTTGCACTTGCCAGGCAGGCACTTAGACTGCTGAGCTAGATCCCCAGCCCTGTTTTTGAGACAGGGTCTCACTATGCTGTTCAGGCTGGCCTTGAGCTCACTTTGTAGCCCAGGCTGGTCTCGAACTCACAATGATCCGCCTGTCTCAGCTTCCCAAGTGCTGGGATTACAGGTGTGAGCCACCACGCCCGGCCTTGTATTTCAGTTTTAAGTCATGGTAAGTTAAGCAAAAATCTCTATTATAACCACTATGTTTACCTCAGTAACATTTCCAGCTCTCATAATATTATTCCCGGGACAGAGTTTTATTGCCTTTTTTTCTCTTTAAAAAAGCAATATATGCTTTATTGTAGAAAAATTGGAAAATGCAACAAAATGAAGAAAATAAAAGTCACCCACCCATTGGGCGTGGTGGTGCACACCTTTAACTCCAATACTCTGGGAGGCAGAGGCAAAAGGATTGCAAATGTGAGCCCTGCCTCGACAACTTAGTAAGTTATCAAGATCTTGTCTCATAATAAAAAACAAAAAAAGGTTATAGATATAGGTCAATGTGGAGCCCCTGGGTCCAAACTCCAGTACTGGAAGATAAACAGCCTTGCTCACCTCCTGTTGTTATTAATAATATATTCTTCCACAGCGTGATTTTTTTTGTTTGTTTTGTTTTTGAGACAAGGTCTTGCTGTGTAGTTCAGGCTGGCCTTGAACTCACTGTGTAGCCCAGGCTCACCTCGAACTTGTGATGATCCTTCTGCTTCAGCCTCTCAAGTGCTGGGATTACAGGTGTGCACCACCATACCCGGTTTAAAAACTTTTTATTACTGCAGTACATAATGATTAAATTCATAGCATGCTATTTTGATGAGAAATTGGTCAACAAATATAGTTCGTTAGAAAGTAGAACCAGCAAACATCTTATGTTTCCATGAACATTATTTTAATGTTTTTAAATTTCAGATTTTAAATTATTTGACCGAATGTTTAGAAGCACAAATGTTCTTGAAATTTTCATTTACTTAAAGTTCAATGGTGAAAATTCTTACTTTCATCTCAAAATGGAAAAAAACATTGCATCGAATAATATAAAGAGTAAGGGCTAGAGATGCGGCTCAGGGTGAGCCCTCGCCTGGCCTAGGCTGTGTGAGGACCTGGATTTGATCCCCAGCACTGGAAAAAAACAAAAACAAAAACAAAAACAAAAACAAAAACAAAAACAAAAACAGTATTTATGGGATCACTTCACTGGTAAATTTGACCTCTGAGGGAATTGTCAGTTAAGAATATTCAAACCACTGTAAAACGTCAGTATCATCCCATCTCAGATGAGGCTTGTGCTGAATGAAGTAGAGTTGTAGGCACTGTGGAATTTTATAGCCTCAAGGGACCTCGGTGGGAAAATATGTTCTTATAAAAATCTTTTAGTACTTTTAAATTGTCTCCCCAAAAGCCAGCAGCGAGATGGTCCCTGAGATTTCTGACTCTTGGGGTAGATGGTGGGTGGTCCCTCTTTCCTACCTGCCCAGCCCTTTTCCATTCTTCCTACTTGTGCCCCTCCTGGCTTTCAGATCAGAGTCCAGGTGATTGAGGGGCGCCAGCTGCCAGGGGTGAACATCAAGCCTGTGGTCAAGGTCACAGCTGCTGGGCAGACCAAGCGGACCCGGATCCACAAGGGAAACAACCCTGTCTTCAATGAGGTGCGAGACGCTGGGTGTTAGGGCCAGAACCTCGGAAGGCCTTCTGGACTGGGGGCCTGGTCATTCATTTGAGTGTTTGCATTTGGAGCCCACACGGCTTGGAAGGTGTGTGTGCCAGGTGCCTGCTGCCCTGCATCCCCGTCGTCCCATGGGGCTGTGCCTGTGATGACAACCTCTGTGAGCTCAGAGTAGAGCTCCCTAGGCTGTGTCAAATCCCCAGAGCTCAGCACTGAGCTGAGCTCACTCTTTTCCTGGTGAACTCAACCTCCAGGCCTGATGGATTATGGGTAGTGATCACCCCACTGCCTGGCCTGAGGGGTCACAGGCTCTGATTGCTCTCCCTTCCTCTGGACCAACAGACTCTTTTCTTCAACTTGTTCGACTCTCCTGTGGACCTGTTTGATGAGCCCATCTTTATCACGGTACGTCTCAGCAACCAAGTATTCTCCGTGGACTGTGACACACAGACATGTGAGTGTGCATGTGTGTGTGTGCGTGTGTGTGATAGAGAGATATGTTAATCCCTGGCACCTAGATCATGCACGCAACTCCCTGTCCAGTTCTGCTGGTTACAGACATGCCACAGCAGCTCAGCTGGAAGGTGGCAGCCCCCCAACTACTCAGTGTCCCCGGGTACCTCAGGTAGGGGTCCTTAAACCCCTTCATGCAGTGTCTGCTTTTAGACAAGGTTTTCTGGCTCTGGTCCTCAGCTTTCTCCCATCAGCGCCCTGAGGATGATGTGTCCAAGTGGTGAGAAGTGTGAGTGAGAGGCTGTCTGGACCCCATTCCTGCCTCTCCATGTGTGAATGCGTGATTCTCTACACGTCCAGTAATTTCTGTGTGCCTCTGTTCCTTCCTCTGAGCGTGAAACATAGCTCAGAACAGTCCCTAGAATACAGTAAGTATCTGTCATTGGCTGTTCTGATTTGGAACGGAAGAGCTGTTGGATTGGACCCTGCTGGGCGCGTTTCATCAGCAAAAGTGAGTTTTCAATGATCTTATTCTCCAGGTGGTGGACTCCCGTTCCCTCAGGACAGACGCCCTCATCGGGGAGTTCCGGGTAATTGCTCGCCTGCTCTGAGGGCAGTGGGTTCTCACTTCTCTGTACTCCTGGACGCTCTGTGGATGGTGCACAGGGGCTGGCACTCCAGAGATCCTGTGAAAGTACTTACCCTCCTCTGGCCCCTAAAAAACCCTTTTGAAAATCTCCCAACTCAGCAAATCTCTTTGTAAAGGTAGCAGAGAAATAAAACACTTTTATTATTGAATAACCATCAGTCATAATGTGATGTGCATCACAGGCAATCTGCTCAGTGATTGCAAAGGCAGAAAGAAATCTCGCGTTTTTGTGTAGCCAGTGGTTTTCTCCATTACGGACATATTTTCGAGAAAAGCAGTAGCTAGTACTCAAGTAGGAGGACCAAGTAGCACCACTGGTCACACGGAGTTTATGCTCCACTCACCTCGGACTTGCTGAGCCATCTATGTTAGCCGATTTGCTTTAAGCTGGGGGAAAACCAACAGTCAAACTTCTGTTTCTGTGACAAGAGGTAGTTAGACAGCACGGAGCAGAGGCCCGCTGCAGTTAGGCTCCTGGCCGCTTCCTGGTATTTACCTTTACGTTTCAGAGAGATGGCACTCAGGTTCTTGAGGAAGACAGTCCCATATCATACAGTTGGTAAACGGTTTATGTAGTTTCTAAAAAACTGATACATTTTA
>RJWT010005032.1:0-31826 GCA_004365215.1 Cuniculus paca
TCCTGCTGCCTCAGCCCTCCTGAGTGCTGGAATTGCAGATGTGCACCACCACACCCAGCCCCGTATTGTACTTTGAGTATATTGTCTGCATCTGTTGGGTTTTGTTGTAGGTTGTGTAAGTTTCCTTTTTAAACTTTTTATTCAGTATGTTTGCAGTACATAATGATTACATTCATCATGGGGAGTTGGTACAAGTGTAGGTTATATAAATTTTAAGGAATTCACTCTTTCTTTGATTCTTTAGGAAATTCATAGGAAAGTTATGTCACAGAACTTCACCAACTGCCACACCAAGATCCGTCACGTGGATGCGCATGCAACCCTGAACGATGGTGTGGTGGTACAGGTCATGGGGCTGCTCTCCAACAACAACCAGGCGTTGCGGAGGTTCATGCAGACGTTCGTCCTTGCTCCCGAGGTGAGTGTTGTAATCATTGTTGGTGCTGTAATAGTGAAA
The DNA here is from genome assembly GCA_004365215.1 of Cuniculus paca. Taxonomy (NCBI): domain Eukaryota; kingdom Metazoa; phylum Chordata; class Mammalia; order Rodentia; family Cuniculidae; genus Cuniculus; species Cuniculus paca. The sequence continues at coordinate 458 of RJWT010005032.1, forward strand.
TGCATTTTAAAAAGGTGTGTTTTTTTAAAAAAATCTTTGAAATCTCAATCTTACAAATGGCAGGAATAGTGCAGTGACTCGTGTTCCCTTCACCAGCACTCCTGTCAGTGCGTGCCCACCTGTGTGTAACTTTGTCTTCCTCAGTTGTTTCCTACTAGGGCATTTGTAAAGAAGAGGCATGTTGTTCCTGGTCATGTTCAGATACTCTTAAGTGGGCACGGCTTAAGGGTAAGGGGTATGCTTGTACTACTATGCTTGTAGAGTACAGTTGTCACAGTCAGAAAGTAGTTGATGGAGTGTGGCCATCTAATCCAATGAAAGTCTCGAAGATTTGCCAGCGTTGTTTTTCATAGCAGGTTCCAACCAGGTGTGAGAGGCAGTGCACAGTTGCGGGGGCGGAGTGCAGCTCGGTGGGGGAGCACTTGTGTGCGTTCTCCGCCAGCGCCACAGCAGGGAAAAATGCATTGCATTTAATGGTGATAGTGCTTTAGTCTCTAATTTGTAATAGTTCTTTAATCTTTATTTTTTCATGCTGTTGACATTTTTGAAGAACATAGTCATGTATGTATAAATATTTCATGCATTAATGTCTTTTGGTACCTTGATTACAGAGGTGCATGATGTCATTTAGTCCTGCTAATGTTAGCTTTGAGTACCTTAAGGTGATGTTCAGCAGGTTACCATTGTAAAGTTGCTTTTCCTTTTCTGATTTGTGCGTTGTGGCAGACTGAGAGTGTACAGTTGTTTGGTTCTTCATCTGATTTTTTACACCAACCTTGGCATTCATTAATTCATAGCTAAAGTCGGTTACTGTTTTGATAAAGACAAATGGAGTGTAACCCGATCGTTCTGTGTTTATTAGTTGGCGTTTCTTTCTCTTGTATCCTTTGTCCTTCATGAGATTTAAAACTCAGGTGCACAAATGATTAGTTTTTAAAATGGATTAAAAGCTGGGGACATAGCTCAGTGGTGTAAGCACCTGCCTGGCAATGGCAAGGTCCTGAATTCCATTCCTGGTACCAGAAAAAGAAATGGATGAAAAGCCAAGCATGGTAGTACAGGTTTGTAATCTCAGCATTCAGGAGGCTGAGGCAGGAGGATTGCCTTCTGTTCCGGGGCATCCTGGGCTACATAGCGAGTTGAGAGCCATCCTGAACTGCATTGCAAGACCTTTGTCTCAAAAACAAAAACCAAAGTGAAATAAAATGAGTTGTAATCCGTTATTACCTTCATATTGAGTCTGAGGTGTGACAGATCTAGGCAGTGTGAACACCTCAAGCTGCCTTTTCTTTTTCCTTTTTACTACTGAGACTCCCAACGCAGGAGGTTCTGCTGCTGAACTGTGTCCCAGCTGCGCCCCCCAACCTTTTCGGGTGTCGAAGGACGCTGTGAAACACTGGCGCCGTATTCCAGGCTTGTCTTGGGCTACTGCTTCAGCCCCAGATTCTGGAGTCAGCTGTTTGTTTCTACAAGCAGCTCTCTGGTCCTTTGCTTTGCAGTCAGGATTACTTTGAAAGGGCCCCAGATGTAATGCTGAATAATTGAGTTGGTACCTTTGTCCAGACCAAACTAGGTCATTTTTCTTTTTTTTTTTTTTGTTTGTGGCACTGGGGATTGAACTCATGACCTCACACTTGCCAGGCATGCACTTAGGCCATTGGGCTAAATTCCCAGCCCTTGTCTTTTTAAGACAGGGTCTTGGTATACCTTTCAGGCTGGCCTTGAGCTCACTTTGTAGCCCAGGCTGGTCTCGAACTTGGAACGATCCTCCTGTCTCAGCCTCCTGAGTGCTGGGATTACAGGCGTGAGCCATCACGCCCTGCTCATTTTTCTTTAAAGTGAAGAATTAACTATCTGAGTATGCATTGTGCTGTGAACTGTCCTAATACACAGAAGCAGGGGCTGTATACGTCGATAGGTAACCTGTTCATGGACGAGCAAGTGGCCTTAGACGTTAACGGTAAACAACATTGTCACTGTGAACTGAAGTGTGTCTTTCGCCTAGTATGGGCAGGGTTTTTCAGCTGCACCACCCTCAAGTACTTGAATCAAAAGTGGACACAGATGTAGAGAATTTTAAGTGTCCCATGGAGTTAGGAGTATGATTGCTGCTTAGTGATTTGAGGCATTGCTTTTGGCATCTTACATAGAGTTCTGCCAGATTTTGGCTTTCCATCTGGTGGTGAAAATAAATGTTTTAAGCAAACAAAATGTATTCGTGTGTAATTTTATTTTTATATGTGCAGTGTAAAACAGGGCTTTTTTTCAGTCTTGGATTGCTGACGTTTTGGGCTAATTCTTTGAGGGGCTGTCTGTACATTGTAGATATTTAGTATGGCTCTTGCTCTCTGCCCGGTAGCTCTTGATAGTAGCACTCCTGTGTTACGAAGACAGTGCCAAGTGTTTGCTGAGGACCAGGTCTGCCACAGATGAAGATCGTTTGTGTGGCGAGATGGGGTTTTTTATTTTTTAATTTATTAGTGCGTGTGTGCAGTACGTAACGGTTACACTCATGGAGTGTTGGAGCATGTGCGGAACACTGCGGAGTTCTTTTTCCTTGCATGTGATTTTGCTTTTTGAAAGACTGTTGAATAATGAAAACTTTCTGTTGGCATTGCAGGGCTCTGTTGCAAATAAATTCTACGTTCATAACGACATCTTCAGGTACCAGGATGAGGTCTTCGGCGGTTTTGTCACCGAGCCTCAGGAGGGTGAGTAGTGAAACTCTTCCGTCACTTACTTGTCGGTATGTTTAAAATGGCAGCAGACTGACCTTAAGACAATACAGATTTCTTGAATATTTCCATTGGACTCTTTTTTTTTTTGCGGGGGGTGGGGGTTCTTTTTGAGAGGGTCTCTATGCAGTTCAGGTGAACCTTGAGCTCACTTTGTAGCCCAGGCTGGTCTCGAACTCACAGCGATCCTCTTGCCTCAGCCTCCTGAGTGCTGGGACTACAGGAGTGCACCACCACGCCCAGCTTGTTCTCTTGTGTTCATTGATAGTGTCTCAGGACAGAAGGGAGCTGTGGTTTTTACACTTTTGACACTAGCAGTTAGCTTACTTCCTGGATGTTTGGAGAAGACATTAAACTCAAGTGCACGAATTATTACTGACAGCAATAGTAGCATTTTTGTCACAGTTCCACAAGACACCATGAAGAAGTCAGGGCATTGTGTTAAATGGGCAGAACCCCTAATTTAGGGAACCCAAATCTTATTTATAGCAGTGGCAAAGTTTATTTGAAGAATGAAAGTAAAGGGAGAAACCGACTGCAGGGTGAGCATGGGCTGAGTGAAAAAGGGAGAAAGGATGAAAGTGCAGCCTGGAGGGCACAGTTGGGCTGTCTTGAGGAAAGCCAGATCGCCCCAAGTCTTCCACAGCGGGGTAGACGTGCCTCGCCTTCGCTGTGGGAGGAAGTGCTTTTTTCTAAAGGTGCCATCCAGTTGAAGACAGGGTAGGTATGGATCTGTGTAACGGACCCGTAGAAAATCATCTCTAATAGTATTTGACTATTCACTGTGTGACAGATTGTTCTAGGTGCTTTACACCTGTTGTACAATACACAGTCTTATACACAGGTACTTGGCATACTGTTTTCATGGCACTAAGATGCAGTAGTTTGCTGACGGTCATGTGGCTAGTGGGGTGGGAGAGCCTTATTAGATTACCGGAAGGAAATTCGACCTGAGAGTTCGTGTTTCGAACCAAAACACTAATGATGTAATTTTGTGCTTAAAGTCTAAGCTGTGATTTATTGAATTGACTTGTTCTCTTTGATGTGTATATTTATTCCACTGTTTATTTGACCATAGTAGACATTATAGAAGAATGAGTATGTGAAATTCAGTAAGCACAAATTATTTTAAATATATTTTCCTGGTTTAGAATCTGAGGAAGAAGTAGAGGAGCCTGAAGAAAGACAGCAGACACCTGAGGTTGTACCTGATGATTCTGGAACTTTCTATGATCAAACTGTCAGGTAAAGAAAATTATGTTCACATGTGTTGGGATGCATAAGAAATTGCACTGTCTCGTTTTTCCAGAAGAAAAGTTTTGCTTTTGGTATCACTGACTTAAAATAAGAATATGTAACTTGTTAATTGGTAATTGAATGTGCCATGAAGACCTTTCAAATGGAATCTTGTCATTTGCTTTTTTTGTTTTTTTTTTCCTGATTTTAAGTGAAAAAATAAATTTGAATGAGATTTCTTTTCTTAAAAAAGTTTTTATTTTTTTGAATGAGCTTTCTTATCAGGAGTTTATATCCAGCATTGTTGGTGATTAATGTGGGAGTTTAATAGCTGTTTTCAGTCATAACTAGTATCTCTTTTTCTCCTGAAATGCCTTGTGATTTTGTAAGTTTTCTCATGTGGAAAAAACCATATATCTAAAAACGTACTATCTTAACTTCTTTTTTAGAGGGCGGGGTGGGGCAGGTCTCACTATGTAGTTCAGGCTGGCCTTGAACTCACTGTGTAGTTGTCCTGGCTGGCCTTGAATTCAGAGTGGCCCTTTGCCTAGCCTTGCTAGTGGTGGTGCTACAGGTGTGTGCCTCTGTGCCCAGCCTGTCCTAATTTTTAAGTGTGCAGGGTTGTGTTAAATTTATGTACACTGATGTAAAAAATCACTGGGACTTTTATTTATTTTATTCAAAACATGTCAGTCAGGGGGCAACAGTGGTACATACATTGTGCATTGTTATCCCCAAATCATTCACCCAGAGCACAAGACATCTGCATTCAATTATCCAAACAATACCGGTACAAATCTTTCTCTTTGGTGAACTCAGAGAAATCAGTAGTGGACTTTTCATCTGTCTTGCAAAACTATTGCTATTAAAAGCAGTAACATACTCTTTCCCTCTTACCCCTTCTCCAAGCCTGTTAGGTATGAGAGTTTTTATGGTATATGATAAGTAAGTTCTGATAGTTTCGGAGTTCCAACTGAATGAGAAGCAGTTCATTTTAATTTAATTTTGATCTATGTGGATGTGTTTGCTTGTAGAATTTAGCAAATTTTTTACAATTAATATTTATTCATTGAATGGTTTTTTTTTTTTTTTGGTCTTTGAGACAGGGTCTCACTGTGCAGTTCAGGCTGGCCTTGAGCTCACTTTGTAGCTCAGGCTGGTCTCGAACTCTCAGTGATTCTCCTGCTTCAGCCTCCCAAGTGCTGGATTTACAGGCGTGTGCCACCACACCTGGCTTTTCATTGAATGCTTTTTACAAAAGTTGCTTCTTTAAACTCATACATATACTCTATCACTGAACTGTATTCCCACCCTAATAGCTATTTTTCTGTAGTTAATGATTGGGATATTTTTGCTAAATCAAGGGAGGCAGAATGATAGTTTTCAAATTTTCCTGTAAAAGCAATGACCTGGAAGAACATTTAGAGGAACCTGTTGCTGAGCCGGAGCCTGATCCTGAACCAGAACCAGAGCAGGAACCTGCATCTGAAATCCAAGAGGAGAAGCCTGAGCCTGTACTGGAAGAAGCTGCTCCCGAGGATGCTCAAAAGAGTTCTTCTCCAGCGCCTGCAGACATAGCTCAGACGGCGCAGGAAGACTTGAGGGTATGGAACATGTCTTCAGTTTTACTCTTTCTAATTTTTTAAAAAATAAAATTTCTTCTTTATAAATGCTTGGTTGACTTTTTAAAAAATATTTTCATTTTGAAGACAATAAAACCAAACAAAATAAAACAGAATAGAGTCAGTCAAAACAAAATAATGAGCATGGTACAGGACTTCAAGACAAGATAAAAGGAAATCTACAGTGGCTACCATAAGGTCTTTTGTTATGTTCAAAATAACTGCTCATAGCAAAAAATGTTTTTTTTGGTTGACTTTCGTAGATGTTTTTCATATTGGTTGATCAGGGACATTTCTTAAAAACTGGGCCATGTCTCAGATAAGATGTGTGATGCGTATTGCTTTGTAACTTCAAAGGTAACAGTGTTCCTCTCCCTCCCAGGTAACCCGAGTGCTTCTTAGGCCTGAAATGCCATACTAGCAATACCCTAGTCTTTTGGGAGTTCATCTGTTACAGCGTAAAGTGTTACTTGCTTGTAATAATACAAATGCATGACATAGCTTTTTTATGGTGGGGGGGACCAGGAATTGAACTCAGGACCTTACCCTTTCCAGGCAGGCACCTTACGCCGATGAGCTGTATCCCTGGCCACATTAGCGTTTTTAGCGTTATATGGTGAAATTTAATTGAGAATGTCTTTGTAAAACAGACTTTTCAGTTAGTGCCGAGTACCATTAGGATTGCTTGTTGTTTTGTTTTGTTTTGTTTTCTTCTGTTCTGTTCTGTTCTGTTTTTGGTACTGGGGATTGAACTCATGACCTTGTGCATGCCAGGCAGGCGCTTGTGCCACTGAAATCCCTGGCCCAGGATTGCTTGTTAAAGGAACATAGGACTGTTACCTTGGTGACCTGGGAAGGGATATTTTTAGTGCTATATTTATGGGGATCAGTGTAAAATGTCACTTTAATTTATTCAAATGCCTGCAATGGCTGGTCTTTCTTATAGGCGTGAGAACTTTATTGGTAAAACAAGTAGGGTTCTTGCTTGGTGGGAGTCAGCTAGGTTAAGAAAAAAACACTAAAATGATTTTAACTTATAATGTAGGTGGTGCACTGAAGACTGATGGATGGTCAGTTAGGTAGCTGTGATAATAGTCCAGGGAGGAGATAACAATGCCTTGGGTTAGAGTCTCAGCAATGGCAATGAGATGTTTAAGGTAAAATAAGTTTGGTTTTGGGGGTGTGTGTGGGGGGGTCTTGCTAATAAGTTGCCCAGGCTGGACTGGAACTTGAGATCCTCCTGCCTCAGCCTCCCAGAGTATTGGAATTACAAGTGTGTGCTACTGCTCCCAGCAGTGACATTTTTTTTTTTTGTTTTTTTTGTGGCACCAGGGATTGAACTCATGACCTGGAGCTTGCCAGCAGGTGCTTAGGCCACGAGCAGTGACAATTTTTAAACAGATTAGAAAGATAACATAAGATGATCCTAAAGTTGGTTGCCATTTTGTACAACAGATAGGGCATATCAGGGAGGAAGAGCTAAGTAGGTTTCAGAGGAGAGGATTTTATTCGATGCACAGATTGACTGAAAATTGCTTGTTTGACTGCTTAGTTTTATATTTGGCTCATACTTGATCAGCTGTCGCAAGAAGTTTTAATACTCAATTTGTGTGCTGGTGAAAGAAGAATCTCAAGATCCCTTTTACCACCATCCTGCCTACGAGAATGTGATTTTTTTTTTTTTTTTTTTGTGGCACCGGGGATTGAACTCACAACCTTGTGCTTGCCAGGCAGGTGCTTAGGCCACTGAGCTAGATCTCCGGCCCTTGTCTTTTGGAGACAGGGTCTCGCTATGCTGTTGCCTTGGGCTCGCTTCGTAGCCCAGGCTGGTCTTGAACTCACAGCGACCCTCCTACCGCAGCCTCCCAGAGTGCTGGGATTACAGGTGTGCACCACCATGCCCAGCTGTGATTTTTTTTTTTAATGGAAAATTGAGTTAAATAGCCTTTATATGGTCTTGATGTGTGGTGTGACCATGCGGCTTTGCTGTTCCTTAGACGTTTTCGTGGGCGTCTGTGACCAGTAAGAACCTCCCACCTAGCGGTGCTGTCCCCGTTACTGGGATACCGCCTCACGTTGTGAAAGCACCTGCATCGCAGGTAAGTGCCCTGTGAAAGGGTCGCTGGAGGCAGATGCACTGGTGTCTGGCAGTGTGGTTTCAGCCAGGGCTGAGACAGAGAATGGGAACCTGGATGTAGGACAGAAGAAAGGGTCCAGGGTGTCCAGCTTTTTGTGAGATTATCATTTTCTAGTTTAAACCTTATCGTTTAAAAGACTTGATAAGAAAAAAATAAGCATGCATTGGTTTTTTTTACACAACAGTTAACTTAAACATTTTTTAGCCCCGTCCAGAGTCTAAATCTGAATCTCAGATTCCACCGCAGAGGCCTCAGAGGGATCAAAGAGTGCGAGAACAACGAATAAATATTCCTCCCCAGAGGGGACCCAGACCAAGTAAGAGCTCCCATGGGGAATTTCTGTGGTTCAGGTGATTCTGATGCGAGGGCTTATTTCGAGTGGCCACTTGATACTGGTGGACACTTTTCCTGTGGAGCTAATGGAATTTAGGGCAGAGAGAAAACTATTGTGTCTGAATAGTCCGTGAACAAAGGTAACTGAGCTTTTCTTTGCTGTTTTTGTTCCTAAGTTCGTGAGGCTGGGGAGCAAGGTGATGTTGAACCCCGGAGAATTGTGAGACACCCCGACAGCCACCAGCTCTTCATCGGGAACCTGCCTCACGAGGTGGACAAATCAGAACTTAAAGATTTCTTTCAAAGTATGTTACTGAGTTTTGAACACAGTTTATCTAGTAACACGGTCCAGTAGAAATAGAACATGAGCAGCATATGCAAGTTTAAGTTTTCCCAGGATTCATGTAAAAATACAAAGGAACCAGATTTGATTTGATTTGATTTGATTTGATTTTTTCATCATTGGGGATTGAACTCACGACCTTGTGCTTGCCAGGCAGGCGCTTATGCCACTGAACTAAATCCCCGGCCCTTTGCAGAATTTAATTTCAATGATGTTTTGTTTAACCCGTTGTATTTAAAGCAGTATCATTTTTATGTGTGAAAATAACCATACCGAGCTGGGTGTGGTGGCTCACGCCTGTAATCTCAGCACTTGGAGGCTGAGGCAGGAGGATTGTCGAGAGTTCAAGACCAGCCTGAACTCTGCATAGAGACCCTGTCTCAAAAAAGGCAAAGAAAAGAAAAGTCATACTGTGCTTTGGTACTCCACTGCTTTGAATCTTAGCAGATTTGGTACCAGATACATTTTGGTTCAGAAATTTTGTCCTGGCACTTGGTATTTGTTTGGTACTGACCAGCAAACTAGAACTTGATGGTGTTGATTGCCCTGTGTCTTGCTAGCTTTTCTAGCCGAAGCAGTTTGTTTGGTTTTCTTCATTGTTGGTACCCACTGTATCTTCTGGAACCAGTTAACGAAGAGCACCAAGGTATCTCTGTATTAATTAGGGAGTGCAGCTCGAGCTTCCTTATCTAGAATCTGAAACACGGTGAGCGTCATTGTGCGACAAGTGGGCAGGCCCACACCTGAGCCGGTGTCATGAGTCGCAGTCAGCATGCACACATTTGCGTCCCTTATGCAGACATTGAAAATGCCTTCAGGCCGTCTGCAAGAGTCTGTATGAGGCAGAAATAAATAACCTTGTTTAGCCTTGGGTCTCATCCCAAAGACATCTCAGAGTGTACGTGTGCAAATGTTCCAAAACACAAAAGTAATCCAAACCTGAACACGGTTCTAATGTCAAGCATTTTCAGTAAGTCATAGCCTATTTTGCATTTTATAACAATGCAGTCTTGTAGCTCTTTTTGTGTGTTTTACTCACACTGCATCTCATTTTGACTAGCTTCCAGTTCAGGGGCTCAGCCACATGTGTCTGGTGTTTGCCTCAAGGGACAGCGTGTGCCTGATGCTCGAAGGGAAGTGCTCTGCTGCCTTATCTGAGAGCTGGTGTTGGTCTCGCTTGCAGGTTACGGGAATGTGGTGGAGCTGCGCATAAACAGTGGTGGGAAGTTACCCAATTTTGGGTTCGTCGTGTTTGATGATTCTGAGCCCGTGCAGAAGGTCCTTAGCAACAGGGTAAGCCATTTTTGTCTTTATTGCCCCTTTCCTCCCTCACTTCTGGCTCTTCAGAACATTCTGACTGCTGTGTCTTACAGTTAAAAATGTAATTTATTCCAACATGTTTGTTTAGCCATCCGTAGTAAAAGACCTACCTGGGAGTTGTACTCTCTGATCACTTCTTTGTACTTTCTGGAACTTCATTTGTACCTTTGCTTTTCTTCGTTTCACCAAACTGACAGAGGTCTGCTGTACTCTCTTCAGTAGTGCTTTTGTGCGTACAGAGGTGGTATACATAACGCTGATGACTGCGGGGTGTGGTGTGCTATCCCGCAGCATAGCGGCTCCCAGTGCCCGCAGGAGGCTTTGCTTTGCATTTCTTGTCTTCCCTCGTGTTGTGAGCCATGAAACAGGTGCCTTAACCTCCATGGCCCTGCATTTGCAAGTCTTTAACCTAAACGCCTTCTGATGTGGACAGATTTTATATAAATACGTATCATTTTTCGTATTACATGATGTTTTTCCTAGAGCCTCTAAATCTGTGAACAGCGTGGCATTTCTTATGTACAGTGAGAGATGCTTGGTGCTGTGGTGTGGATTAAGTGGACTGTTTTGGACTAGCCATCATGCAAATCACATTTCCATATGTTTTGTTAATGGTAAAAAATACGTTTTCAGAACAAGAGCCGTGAGAACTTGGCTGATTTGTAGGCCGCTGTCCCTGTAGGCACTCTGAGTGAGTGGTCTTTGGTTCTTTCAGCCCATCATGTTCAGAGGTGAAGTCCGTCTGAATGTGGAAGAGAAGAAGACCCGTGCTGCCAGGGAAGGGGACCGTCGGGACAACCGCCTGCGGGGACCTGGAGGCCCCCGAGGAGGGCTGGGCGGTGGCATGAGAGGCCCTCCCCGCGGAGGAATGGTGCAGAAGCCCGGCTTCGGAGTAGGAAGGGGCCTTGCTCCCAGGCAGTGAACCGCCCTCCCGGATCTGCACCCAGCCTAGACGCCCAGCCCCTGCAGAACGGTGACCTCCTTCAGCCCTCCTTCGGTGTCTGGGAGTGCGACCCCCGTCTCTTAGAAACTGCTTCAGTTTGTACAATTTTACTTCTTTTGTGTTAATGGTGTGTGCTCCCTCCCTTTCTCCTCTTTCTCCTGGCCTTTCAATCCTTTCTTCCAATTTTGTGGAACGATATTTTAGGAGTAACGGATTTTTAAAGAAGAAAAAAAAAAAAAGACTGAATTTCCTTGCTTACTTTGCATATACAGACTGGATTTTTTTTTTTTTAAACAGCCATTTCCCCAAAGGAATGTGTCACTTATTACTGACATTTGGTATGTTTCATTCATTGGAATATTTCTTACTTATTTTTTACGTGTTTCAAAAGCCTGTAAGAGCTACAGGATTTGATGAACATTTTGGAGGCGGAGAAATCTGAATCGTTTCTTTGAGAGTCATGACGATCTTCTGATGTTGAAAAATGGTCATATGGGAAATTTGAAAAACTTGATTCTCACTGATGTGGTTAAAAACTGAATAAAAGGTGTTAATAGAACTTTTCTTTTGATATTGATCATAAAACAGTTCTAAAACCTACTGTTTTTACCATTGAAATTTAAATTGTAAGATAGGCTTTGAATGTCTAGAATGCAGTTGATAGGCTTTTCTTGAACTGTTAGATTTTTTTGAAGTAGAAATTTTCATTTGTATTTGTTAAAAAAACAAAAAAACAAAAAAGAAAAAAGATACTAACCCTAAATCTGAATAACAACCAGAGTAAAGCTGTTGTGCCTTCTATTTATCTTTGATTCCACTCTTGGCAATTGTTTAAAGAAAAATAAACCTAGATTTGTTTTATTAGGTTCCAGAGACCCGAGGAATTGTAGACGCCCTCTTTCTTCACCTTGTGTGACTTCTGTTAACATTTGTTACGCCTTATTCTAAATTGAGTCTCAAACTGGAATGCCTTTGAGGACAGATGTTTCTGTGGAGGTTCTTTGACCCCAGTAGCTGAGCATTTGTATTGTTTTATTTTGGTATCTAATGAGATTCCTAATCATAGTCCTTAAGAAAGAATGTGACTTTAACATTGAACCTAACCGATGTGCTCAAGTGTGCAGTTTTTTTTCTTTAAATCATAGCCATATGGGAAATTTCCTATTTTGTTATGGTTCTCTCTTACTGATGGGCATGCAGTGGGTGTTTCTTGGAAATGGCCAATTTTTATTAAAATATTTCTGGAAGAAAATTTAATCTGGCAATATAGACTAATAATACTCATTTTACATAGTTATGTTATTTGTTGAGTGCTGTGTGTGAGGTGGGTGAAGTTTTTATTTACACGTGTGAAACAAACTTGTGTGGGAACTTGTGATTACTAATCTAAGGGCAATCAGGTTGGTCAAATTTAATTATTTTCTTATTAACAGTGTTCAGCTTTAGGACTGTCATTTGAGTATAGCATGTGAATAGAAATAGGACTGTTTTGTTTTGCTGTTTGTGAGAAACTGGAGGCTTGCTGTGAAAGGATCAGCTAAAATGAAAACGAATCGTAATGTTATCAGTGTGGTCCCAGTACCTTCCATATGTGAATGTTGGTAGCATCCTCTTCACAGAAAGAAAACGCAAGTAACTCCAGTCACGTGGCTGTGTTTGGGTCGGTTTGAGTACTTGTGACCATTTCATTTGGCCCAGGCCAGTGATCATTGGAAGGATTTCAGTTCGTAACTCTGTAGCTTATATTAAGCTTGTGGTAAAATGAAAAATGTTAGCCTCTGTGTGTGTATGCATGTGTGCATGCGTGCGCCTGTGTTACTATTAGTGATTAAACCCAGGGCCTTTGCACTGAGTTCCCCCCAGCCATTTGTACTCTTATTGGAGGCAGGCTCTTCCTCTGTGGCCGAGTGACTCAGGCTGGGCTTGAACTTGATCTTCCTGCCTCAGCCTCCCGGAGTGCTGGCATTTCAGATGGGTCCCACCACCGTCACTACATCTGGCCGTGGGTTACTTTTCCACAGAAAACCTTCAACGTCATAAATTATAATTTGGGAGTTATTTTTGTCAATTAAATACTCATTTGATTTTTTTTCTCACTTTGTTTAAAAGAAATTTATCCTAATGAGAGGTTTAAGGGCACTCACAAGATGTGGTGTTAAACTGCACCCTGGAGGACGTTTGCATGTTTGAGATTCGGCGGGGCTGGGGGTCCAACACCACCTCTGACTTGCACGGGGTGGGGGCCAAGCATCCCAGATGGCGCGTGAAAGTGAAGCAGCCCCCTGGGACACTGTAGCCCTGTGGGCGAGAGGTACGTGCGGTGGGTTAGGGAGCTGGCTGAGGGGGCAGACTCGGATGACGAGGGAACGTCAGTCTCTTAGGAATTCCTGTCACTTTTGCTCTAAGAACATCCCCCTTCCTGTGACTTGCATGAAACCGAGGGTGCGTGTGTGCATGCGTGTGTGTGTGTGTCTGTGTGTGTGCGCGCACGTTTAACTGTGGAGGGGGGCAGCTGTCTGCGGGCCGGGACGCTGCTGTAACTCGCTGCAGGGCGTTGCTGCGTCATCTCAGAAACACGTTGCCTCGGCAACTTCAAGTCCTGGCGTTGGTTCAGGCATGGGGTTTTGGGTAACATTAGACCTGGGAGGCAGGGTTTAACTTGTGCTTAGTACTGAGTCCTAGTACTGGTTTACATTTCCGCACGTAGGATAAGTAGGAGCGCTTAGGGAGGCACGCACCCACACAGCTAGGAGATGGAAAGTCCAGTGAGTGCGGGGGACGTTTCCTGTAAGAACAGCAGATCATCACAGTCAGTGTTTTCAGACTTTAAAGTGTAGGTGCTCACCAGTAGCGTCCTCGTAGTTCTTTGCTCCTGAGCTTCAGACCCTTGACCCATGAGTGTTTTCACTGGATCAGCTTAGTTTGGTCCAGTGGATCTCAAATCTTTTAAGATCTGTTGAAAATAAATAGAGCTTGGCCTACCAAAAATAGTTTTGCTTCCATGTGAGGTTGACTGTGAGCCCTTGCTTAGAAGTGGTGAAAAGGATAATCCAAAATAATTACCCAGCTAGGTTGAGTCAGTGACCATCACAGCCTTCCTTCAGCTGCGCTTAGGAAACCATTCTCATGCCAACCATGTGGATTATATGATATTAGCCCTAAGATACCAGATGGGAGAAATGGCATCGGGACAGTTACAGGACCAGGCCTCGAAGGCATCCATATATCAAGAGGGAGATTGTCCTTCCAAATCCTTGCCTTCCCTTTAGAACCACAGTGTCTACCGTTTTACATTTGGGTGACATATTTAGTGAGTAGGCTATCTTTTTCTTTTTTCTTTCTTTCCCTTCAGACAGGGTCTCTATATATCCCAGGCTGGCCTCAGACTCCTGCTTCTCCTGACTCAGCCAGGTGCTGGTGTTCCAAGTGTGCGTCACTGTGTCTGGCTTGAGTAGGCTATCCTATAGTAAAGTTCCTACTGTAGACAGACCTTAGTCTGGAAGATACTCAGAACAAGTTTAGCATTGCTTGCTGGTCTTCATTTTCTTGAGAACAAGTAAGATTATTGAATTTGTATTTTATGGTAGGTCTCCTTTTGATGTTTGTAAAACCTATGTGGTAGCAGTGGTTTCTTCTTAAAATTATTTTCTTAATCTGGTTTGCATTTAGTACAAATTTGGATGTGGGTGATCACAGTATTTTGAGTCAGGTGAGTTTAAAGTGATGTTTGATACTTAATAACTGCCATCCCTGGATAATTTTCTGTACAAACTCTCTTTTGGAAAACTCTTGTAGAAATTACATAAAGTTTTTTTTTGATACCTGGGATTGAACTCACAACCTCACATTTACCAGGCAGGCAGGCGCTTGAACTGCTGAGCTAAATCCCCAGCCCCCAACCCTTGTAGAAATTAGTGATTTAGTGGAAAAGGGTTGCACTTTATAGAAAGCAGTTAGATAGAATCTCTGTGAAGTTTAAATTTGTAGACCATGGTTTATGCTGAGTGAATTAGTTCTTTAAATAGTTTCATTTGTCATATCTACTGATCTGTTTCATTTTCGTGCTAGTGAAAAGAATCTGCAGAATTACATGCAGGTGAGATCATTGACTTTTTAGTTCAGCATTTTTTAACTTTGTAAAGAGGGAATTTCAGTATTTATTTGAATATGGGATTTTAACTGACTGCCAGATATACCAAAAGTAGGCAGTGGACAGAGAACTTTCCATCATGTTTTAGAACTATTTAGGCAGTGTCTGTAGGATTTGGGTTGGTTAGAGCTGCTAGTCTACTAATGGCCATGTGATTTTAGATGACAGCTAAGTTAAATCATTCGGATTTTGAGAAGCCTTTGGGTTTCTTTAGAAAATACCTTTAGGGTTTATATTTGTTCACTGTGACTTGAGGTTTGGGGACCATTGGTAGGCTTGTGGACTCTCAATCATAAAGAGAAATGGCAGCACATGGGTGAGAGAAACATTTCTATTCATTTTTTGTTTTTGTTTCTGTACCGGAAATTGAACTCACAACCTCACGCTTGCCAGGCAGGCACTATGCTGCTGAGCTATATCCCTGTCCCCTCTATTCATATTCTTTGTATAGCAGCTCAGGGTACTGTGAAATTTCATGTGATAGCCACCAGATATGCTCTGGATGAGTAAACTTGCCTAGAAGTCACCTAAACCCTGTAACTAGTTTCAGTTTTGGTATCCTTTTTGTGTATTGGCTTAGAATCGAGGTTCAGTTTTCAAGGTTTATTTGGCTCGTTTTGAAAACTTAGGGCAGTCTTTTTCCTCTTCACTTTCTGACTTGAACCTAGTACCTTTTATTAGATCCGTGTAAGTAAGAATAATACTGGGAAACAGTTCTACCTGAAACTTACTATAAACCATATGATTTGGCCAACTACAGAAATCCATACATGTTTAGTACTTTGAAATATGTCCCAGATTTGTAAAGGGATATGCTACATGTGACTTAGGTTTTTTCCCCCTTCTCTAAATAAAGTAAAAATATTTGCCAAACATTCATGATTGAAATACTTAAGTAATTTTCAAGAAGCCACCTCTGGGATATCTGCCTGTATTTTTGGTAATAATTACAGGGAACATTCTATCCTGTTGAATATGGATAGAAACAGTTTTAACTAATGTAACTGAATCCACTTTGGTTACTGCTTCTCTAAGCTCTGATGTCACCGGTTTGACTTTTGGATCTGTTTACATTTTAAAATTTTGTTAAGAAGATTGTATATACGCTGATTGTGTCCTTTTAAACGAAGACATTAAACCAAGAAGCAAGCATAAGGATGTAGGGGAGAAGACTCCCCCCCCGCCCCCTTAACATTTGGTGCACATTAACTTGAGTAGCTGTAGAACATTTCAAAAATAAGTTCATATATAGATGTGACAATTTTAAAAGATTGGGGGTGGAGGTAGAATTTAGCTGAGAGAATAGGAGTTTGTGATTTATATGGAAAAAAATGTATTTTTGAGAAAAATCAGGATATTTCTTAAAGTTTTCCTTCCCTTTCTGTTTATTATCACAATGGACGGAAGAGGCTCCTGGAATTTTTTGGTCATAATGGCAAGTGCTGGAAGGGAGTAAGAGGTGGTTTGCATAACCTTCATTTTACAAGAGTCCCAGCTCTGCTTATCGAAGAAGTGTGGAGCAGGCTGGGTTCCCTGTAGGAAGGCCAGAGCTGCCAGAGATCAGGATGTGGGGAGAAAAGGGAGAGCACCACATTTTTAATGTTTGTCCCGTCGATTCTCTAATTTCGTTTCCATACCCAGGTTTCCTCTGTTTTTAGGACTGTCTTAGTGCCCCGCTCTGGCTGGGCTTGTTGTCTAAGGACAGAACTCGTGCTCCCCTCAGGGATGGGTTTACTACTAGCTCTCAGAAGGCTATTGAGTATCCTGATGTTTTAATAGCTGAAACTCAGCTGTAATATTCTCCTGAACACTGCAGCGTTTTGTATTCTGTACATCGTGGTGCTTTTCCACCTTGTTATAACTGTAAGCTCCTAGGGGGCAGCAATTTGGTCTTAGATGTGTACCTTTTTAGTGCCTGGCAGTGCCAAGTGTGTATCCAGGTCCTAATATTTCTTTCTAGGTATTTCTCTCGTTCTTCATGGAAATGACGCTCCAGCATGCTCAACCACTGGTGGTCCCTCAGTAAGCCTGCCCTGGCTGATTCCATGGATTCAAGTGCCTTCTCTTCCCTGAAGATACACTTGTGTGTACACCCTGCTTCCCAAGCTCTTCATCATTCAAGTCAGTTTTTTAAAGATTGCGTTCAAGAGCTGTTTGCATCCTAAGAGATTTGCAGTGGGAATAGGGAATCCCTCCGGGGGACCAGGGTGTCCAGATTTGAAATGAACACATTCATCCTCATCTCCTTCCATCTTGTCCGTCCTGTTCGAGGTTCTGTCCCCACCTTCATAATTTAAGCACTGTGTCCCTGGAGCACTTTATACATTTCTCATGGTTCATAACCTACCCCTCAGCCTAGAGTTAGAATTCTGTGGTCTGTTGAGCTGCTCTGTGAGACTGTAAGTTCCTAGAGAACAAGGGTGGGGGAGGCGGTTAATCCCTGCTTTCTACCAGAAGATGCAGTTCCTTCCCTTGGGGTCCCTAAATGACAGCTGAGTTGAATCATGTAATTTTCTGTTTTTATTCATACATGGGAAGCATACCTGGAGAAGGTTTCGAGTTCAATGAATTTCAGAGGCACCATGACATCTTGGTGGAGGGAGTCATTGGGAAAGTTTTAGGAGTGGCCCACAGGAGGACAGTCACTGGCGTTCTTCGTTCTTCCGTCTTGGGCCGGGGCACTTGCCATTTCTTTGTATTGTACGTAGCACATCCCAGGCACTTTGCTTTCACGCAGAGTGATTTTCATAGTTTTCATAATCTCGTTGCTTCCATTGCTCTCTCAGTCCCCAGTGTCACCCATGCAGTGCAGCAGGTGCAGCGATCTGCTTCCCTTTTTGCTCGTCTGCACTCAGTTTCCAGCTGCATCTTGTCATTTTACCAAAACAGGCTTGCACTTTTTTCTTCTCTGTACGTAATTGGAATAGTTTTCGGCTTCGTATTCCCTCTTCTTATTCCGGCTTATTTTCTGCACTGTTAGATTCATCTCACTGAAAATGCACCCCTGACCGTGTGGCCCCCACCCATGTGTTCCATCTCCCCTGTTAGACTGTAAGCTCTTTATGGGCAGGATCTGTGTGTGTCATCTTTGTTATCCCCCGTAGCACCTACCAATAAATATTTCTTGAACAAACAAGTGAATTCTCATTTCTCAACATAAAACCTTGTCTAAAGTGAAACGTTTTTCAGGTTATGCATAGGTTTCTCCTCATCTAGAAGGCCGGCAAAAGAGTAAAGAGTTAACCACAGAAAATTTCAGAAAATTTTAATTTTTTCCATTGGAATTAGCATGGATATGGGTATGTGGATGGTACAATAAATATACTTTTATATACATGTATCACAGAAATTTTACATTCCATCTTCAAACAGCAGAAAGATTTTTTTTTACAAGCCAAAAAATAACTGCCATAACTTTTATGACTTCATGCAACAAGGAACAGTAGAAGGGCAAAGGGAATTGGTTGTTGAAGGTTGGGTGTCCAGTAAGAAGTAAAAATGTTACATTAAGGAAGCGATTGATTGCTTAACACGCTGCTTAAGGTGATAGCCAAACAAATCCTTAACCGCAGCATTAAGGCCATACCAAGTTTGTACATATCTACAAAGAAATTTCCATATAAAAGACTTACCACATTTTCTTCTGGGAAAGGATGAGGAATTCAGTAATTCTAACCCAATTTACCAGGCAAATTAATTGAGATGCCTCCAGGCTATGACTTAGAAACCTGTTCTTTGGCTAGCTGTCAGAGTTGCTGTTCTATTGGTGTGTGACTTTTCTGGTCTCACATGGAAGTAGGAATCGTCTTGGATTTCATCCATTATGGGTGATCAGGGGTAATCAAGCACTTAACAGCACAGGGCAACCATGTGTATTTCTTGCATCTCCTCCCCAAACTATTGGAAGTCACAGAATTGTACCTTATAGGTATCCTGCCTGTAACACTTGGCAGCCATACACAGTATTCTTGTGTGGGGTTAAAAGGAATTCAGTGGGAGAGTAGACTAATAATGAACCAGAGTGCCAGATTTCAGGAAGCCTAATTGTTGAAGGTTAGTATCTGACTTATTCCTTGTGTATCTTGACATTTAAATTGGCAGCTACCTTTTTGGGAGAAAGGGGAGGGGATGTGCAGTTGGAGAAGCATCACCTGGGATTTGCCTTCTGCTGAAATACCACACCAGGGGAATTTTAAGACAAAAGGGTAATTTTGTGCAAACACCAAAGAGGGTGATGTGGGAAACATGCAGGGTAAGTGCTTTGGAGATGACTTCCGATTATGCAGAAGTCATTGGCTTTGGCAAGCTTTGGGAGAGATTGCACACTTGCAGAAACTGGCTCATCTTAGATTAGTGAGTGCCTCTTGAGTCCAAGTGAAAAGGAACTGGATCTGAGTTAAATGATGTAAATAGCTCTCCCAGTGGCTGACTTTGAGCATGAGCAATTTTTTTATATTGTTACAGCTCACTTTGGAATGTTTTAGATCAATGCATTTTAATTTGTGATTTGGAAGCACTGTAGTTCTCAAAATGAGCAATGCCTGCATTCCAGTCATGAACTGCTCCTCCCATCAAAGGACACCAGCTCCGTGTACTGCAATAATCACATCTGTTCTGGTTCTAGTAATTCTAGCCAATGGCTCTGTGTGATGCTGGTCCAGACACCTTTGGGCAGTGCCAGGAGGCTTAAAGTATTAAGAATTTTTGTCTTGGGTCACTTTGTAGTTCACTGTGCCCATTTCAGATTTATAACAGCGGAAGACATTGTTTTGTCCAGTTTTTCACATGGAGACTACCGAGGTCCCTGCTATGTTTGGTTTTTGAAAGTGGAGGCTGTTTAAAATAGACTTTAGAGAACAGTACACTGTATTGTTAGTGTAATGTGCACAAGAATCAACAGGAAGTAGGCATTTTATCCAATAAAGCAGGATAGGCCATTGGAATTTGATTCCCTCGTCTCATTTTAACTTGTTAGTGTTGAAAATATTACCGTGGCTTAAGTATTGAAGGATTGAACCGTTAAAAATGAAGTGGTATGAATTTAAAATGCTTTGAAATGCTTCAGGGGAGCACCCACCTTTTTTTGCTGCTTTGCTATCATTCAGGCTAAACTGGCGTGCCGAGCGTGGTACACTTGAAATGAGGTAGAATATGTCTAAAGTGGAAAAGGTTGAATTTACCAAACTGCTTACTTGATATGTAAGCACCGCTCTTTAAAAAGATTTGTGGGCAATCTTTTATTTGCTAGGTAGGGAATACCTTTCCCCAAAACATTCTGATTTTGTTGAAGGAAGGTAACTTATGGACGAAACTTCCTTTTACATATTTTCACTAGCATTGACATATAAAAGTCAGTTATACTTCTGCCTTTACTTTTTCTATTCATATATATATATGTATAAAAATATATATATAGAGAGATGCTGTGTAGATTGGGAGAAGTAATACCAAGTTTTCTTTTAATCTGAGGGTAAAAGGATGTACTAGAGAATACTTTACCTTCAGGTCTGCTCTGTGTAACATTTCAGTTAGATCAACAAAAGGTAATGTTTGGCCCACAAGCTCCCCTTTGGAAATACCTTCATTGTACTCAGTATGGGCTTGATAAGTACTGGTAGGAATAGTTTCCAGAATTAGGTAAAAGAGTGAGCTCAGAGTCATGACTACCATAGCCTGCCCCCTTTCTAATGCCTACACAGCACAAACTACACTGATACACTCGGTGGGTTTAACTGATGCCCTTGAAGTGAAATTCTAGTGGGTACCATGTAGACTTCTGAGATAACTGAAAAGGTAAGTTCTTCCAAAATTAGTCCAGGAGAATCTGAACTGCGTAGAAGTGTCTTGCCCACTACACCCTGCGTTAGGAAAGGGCCGAAAAGAAGACAGAATGAACTGCTCTGCATTCTCTAGTCAAAGCACTAAACACGCCTTCCGTTCATTATACTTTAGCTGAACGTATATTCACTATGCCTTCTACCTTGGTTATTTACCTCCATATTTTGTTCACGCTGTCGTTTTTTCTTGGAATTCCCTGGCCTCTGCTGGCAGACGTTACCTGTTCTTTTTAAGTTACTACTCAGGTGACCTTGCAACATCCTGTTTTCTAGTCTCCACAGCCCCTTCTTTCCTCTGACTTCCTGCATCCCATGTTAGTGGTTAGTTGGTAGTTCCGTTGTCCCATTCTGTACCGAAGGAGAACGAGCTCCATCTCTTCTGATGCTCTGCTTTCATGGTTCAGGGACTTATTTCGCAGATAGCAGGTGGCAGGATGACAGGTGTTAAGAGGTGAAAAAAACCAGAAAAACTGGAAATGCTGTTTTTATAATGTTTCGTATGATTAAATATACTCTAGTCCTGGCTGTGGCATGCACTAACTTTTGGGATTTCCCTGCACCTATTTTAACGCACATTGCAGAAGCCTAAGCTGCTTTCTTCACTGAAACGTTTTGAAAAACTCATTAAGTCCCCTAACAGTTAGCTGAGACATAACAGAACCGGAGTCACTAACCAGAGTCCCGTGGGCCACTCTCCTACCAGCGTCTGAGCTGCACGGAAGTGCGCTGTGCCAGCCTCTGCAGGAGCTAACACACAGCTGGTGTCACTCCTGTCACTTCTGCCCCTTCCGGCCACAGACCAAATTTGTGGGTGCAGCTGAAGGAGGCCAATCAGCAGCCGCAGAGGCCCTGACCCATGAAATGGATGGCCAGTTCGCACACATCCGTTGACCGAGTGGACAGGTAATCCCTGAGCAGGACGCCCCAGGGGAAAGGGAAGAACCTCTGTGTTTCCTGGGGGTGGGGCACGGTGATGGGAAGGATTTCGTTCATACAGTGCTCTTGGGAGCCCATTTCTCCACTTCCTTCCTAGAGCGCGAATGGGAGTAAGGAGCCCTTAGAGACCCTTCCTTTCCTGGACCGCTGGCTAGGCCACCACTTTTGGTACTGTTTCAGTGGCGCTGCATATGAAGAGAAAAGTCCTTTTTACCTGAATCCCTGCTTGGTGGAAGTGGCTGGGAAACTGCCCACTAGGAGTTAAACTAACTCTTGAAAGGTGAGTGAGACCACAGTTATGTCCAGAGAGTAAACTACTGCTATGGAAAATAATTTGTTTGAAATTTGAGCTGGTATGTCCCATTCTCCAGGAACCCTTGGATTGCCCCTGTAAGATGTGACTGGCGGTGCTCTGAGGTGCGATGGGTGAGAAGCTAGTGTTAGAGGCAGGTCCACCAGGGCTGTGAAATACCTCGACTTTCATGGAAGAGGAATAAGACTGATCTGGGAGGGCCACGACTCATTCCTCCTCTTTTTGAAATCAGGGATGGGTTTCCAAGTCCAGTAAAGTGAAGAACTTTTAGAACACAAGGTAAGCCCTTCTTTCTTTTCTTCAGTCTATCAAACTAGCCAGAGTTTGGCTTTGAAAAATCTCCTGCAAGCCCCTCTGTGGGAGAGGAAGCAAGCCAAGGGTGCAGCTTAACCTGTATCATCCTTGCATCGGGAGCTAAGCTGGTGCCAGACCCGGGATCTTCTGCCTCCTAGTGACCTCAGTCTGCTGGGCAAGGCAGGTGTGTTTAGGTGGGGCACTGGGTTTCCACGGTGAGCTGCCTAAGAAAACAATCAGACCTGAAGAACCGCAGGGCAATAATGAGGTTTTATCAGGAGCCGAGGAGTGAGCTGGGCTGGGGCTGAGAAGCCTGTTATGCTTGGAATCTGCACACACCCAGCAGATGCCTTTCTTGCCCAGAGCAGTTAGCAGGAACGGATCTGTAGCTGGCTAACGGCCTTATGTAGAGCATAACTTTTATCACTATGCTCTCTGAAGGGGATCCATTCAGTACACTCTGACTTCTCCACTCGGTGTTCCAGTGGAAATTTCCCACAGCAGGGAAACTTCAAAACACACGGGTGAAAGGGGAGTAACAGAAATCACATCTTTCACGCTCATGAGACAGCAGTTACTAGGTGTGTTCTACTCTCCTCCCACCTCCCTCGGAAATAAACCCGCATCTTCTGGCAGAGCTTGGTTTCACAAAATAAGACGCACAAGCTGATGAAATAGGAAAAGCAATGGAGGAGGCAGTGGGAGGTGTAGAGGACAGCGTAAGGGGAGCCCAACGGTTCTGATGCTTACTGGAGAGGCCTGAATGATCCAAAAAAACACTGGGTGATAATTTCTACTTTGGAACTCATTTTGCTGTTCGGAAGGATGATAGAACATCTCGATTATTGCTTTAAATAGCCACATGACTCCATCAAAACTCCACGTATGATCCAGCCCGTTCCCGGACCTTGCTGTCTCCACAGCTTGAGACACTCTTAGGAAGCAGGAGGATAGCAAACTGGGAAAAATCTCAGTATTAGTCGAGTGTGGGCCCTCAAGGGTCTAAGCTACTCAGGCATGGGAGGGGTCTGCAGGGTACCATGCCCATCTTGACGTTCTGGGGTCCTCAGCTGACAGACTCAGGCACAGACTACTGCTTTTACCCTCTTAACGTCAGGTTACATTGGGGTGGGTGTCGTTTGTGGCTTTTCACCGCTATTTCTATAGGTACGTCATCCTACCCAAGGATGTTTTCTCTCCATGGGAATTTCAGGATACGGTAAGACTGAAGCCTCACCAACATTTATGCTTTTCCTTTTCATAACAAGTAAGTGTCCAAGACAAGCTAGCGTGATAAAAACAAAGCATATTTCTTTATTCTACCCTTTGATCATAGGCTCTTGTTTCAGGCTTTGTAGAATTGGAGAGAAGCAGGAAGGTTCTTAATTCAAATTTCTGGAGTTGATGGGCTGAGTGGAAGAAAAGAAGCTAAATTACACTTTAAGAATATGTTCCATAGCTAGGCCTGGTGGCTCACGCCTGTAATCCCAGCACTCAGGAGGCTGAGGCAGGAGAATCATTGCAAGTTCCAGACCAGCCTGGGCTACAAAATGAGCTCAAGGCCAGCCTGAACTGCATAGCGAGACCCTGTCTCAAAAAACCACAAAAACAAAACAACAACAGCAAAAAAACCCCACAAAAAACAAAAGGTATGTTCCCTGCTTGTCCGATTAGGGAAATGTTGGTCTGACTGGCTTGTGAAGTTAAGATGCTGAGCGTCAGGGGATAGAGGGTCCCTTGCCCTGTGTCAGCCAACCTCGCCAGCCCTGCTGAGTGGAGCCCCTGAGCTACTCCAGGAAACCCAGCTCGCAGATGTGACCCGGTCTCGCCTGCCTCACCAGCTGGATGAGAGTGGGCCGGATGTGTGATGCTTGCTGTGGGAGGAGGTGGCCTCTCAGAGCAGTGTCCCTCATCTTGGACCAGGCTTCCAGCCAGACAGAAACAGCTAGCTGCAAATCTTGAGTCCTGAACCCAGTGCGAGAGCTCACACAGACGGTCCCCCTGCAAGCCGAGCCCTTGTTGCTGGCGAAGCATGCAGTGGCTGCAGACACAGCCATAGCCCCCTTCAGTTTCAGTGAGTTCCCATTAAGGAAGGAATCTAATTTTCACAAAAGACGATTACCAGTGATGGTACCAGCTTGGCCGAGCACCAGCCTAGTATCCTGCAGCCTCATGAAACACCACGTCTCTCTAGGATGCGCATGGAGATGCAGACATCAAAGGGAAGCACCTGTCTTGCATCGCATTTACTTTTCTCTCAAACATGAAAAGAAATAGTCTATAAAAATATCGGTGAGCTTCTGAAAGGGACTCCTTTCCTATATATTGATAATTTAGAAAAAGATACAATTTAGGTCAAATGATCAACCCTCTTTTCTCTTTGTAGACTTAAAACAACAAATAGAATTAAATCCAAGATATTACACATAAGCCAGCGGTGGTGGTATGTGCCTGTAATCCCAGCACTTGGGAGGCTGAGGCAGGAGGATCACCAGTTCAAGGCCACCCTGGGCAACATAGTGAGATTAAGGCTGGGCTGAACTACCCAGTGAGACCTGTCTCAAAAAATAAAAAAAAATGTGCATATATGTGCATACCGATAGACACTTTTTTCTTTCTGTTTATGTCTATTTATGTTTCTTCTCTATATAACTTTACCCAAGAATGAACGCTTGGCTGTTTGAAAGAACCAGGTGGTGGTAGAGCTAAGCCATTTCTTTTGGCTGCCCTTAAAACAAGCAGAACACCTTGTAAAGAAATAGGCGACAAACCACTGCTATTACTATCTGACTCCTGGGACTAGGTGCCGTTTTGGAGCTGGGCAAAATCACCAGTTCCTCTATGCATAAATACCAGTGTATACATGGAAACAGTTTAAAAACAGTAACTCCATTATTGCACCTAAATCAGTTCTTCACCCAACATCCATCCGCTTTGCGTCTGTAATCCCCATGCATAGTATCTCTTGTGCTCAAACTGTAGAAGAAATTAGGAAAGTATTGCCCTGTTCATTGGAGCTACCTAAAAAATTTGGTCTAAATGATCTGGTTTGATTTTTCTCTCCTGATGAAATTCTTGTAATTTATAACCAAGTCCTTACTACATTACCCATCAATGGGAGTATCTTCCCCGGACCATGCTTCCATGCACAAGGTATTTTTGACTTCTTGATGACTGCTACCCTTTCCCCCACCACAGTTCAGCTTTGAGAAGTGGTGCAAAGGGAAAACAGAATCTGCACGTTTTCCAAAGAAGAAAGGAAACAACAGTTGTGCGGGTTCAGGTACTTTGTGCACACATATTCGCCCACCACCTAGGTGGAGGGTTGAGAAATCTAAGTGACATTAACTTCCTGCAGACCCGGTTAAGCACAGATGCATAGAGCAGTTAGCGGGAGCCAGGAGGGATTTTAGGTACACTGCCACCACTCCTCATGGCGTAGCCAGAGAAACTAACGCTTTGTCATTCAGCCAGCGCAGTAAAGGCAGGATAAAACTTAGGTTCTTTCACTCCTTAAAATGCCTCTATTCCCGCTAATTTTCCACCAATGATACTAATTTTGAAATAGACAGACGATCCATCATAAGTTGCATGCCATTGCCTTGCCTGGCGTCCCCCAGTGTCCTCACAAGTTAAATAGGGGAGCACAGTAGCAGAAGGCCAGGGCTTCAGAAAAGGTGGGCAGATAGGCTGGTGACTCTGGTCTCAGGAGGATTCCAGATGGTGCCGGTGAGAACGCCAGTTAGGGATCTGCGAATATCTGTGTTTGAGTGGATGTGGGATATCTTAGAACAGAGGATATTATTTTTGGCCTCTGATAGAGACCGACTGCCTTTGTTGGCTGGTTCACCTAAGCTTTAGACATTCTGAATTTAGTTCAGTAATGAGCAGGGATGTGCTAATTTTTGATTAAAAAGATTTTTTTTACCTAAATAAAGTGAATAAAGTGCTAATGAAAGGGACTAGTGGCCTCTCCAAAGACTCCAGGACCACTTAAGAGTCGAGGCTCTTCCCTCCCTTAAAGTGAATACAGTGCTCATGAAATGTGCTCATAGAGGGCTAATCCTGAATTGGTAGTAGCTGTTCAAGTCTTTTTAACTTTTCCTCCTTTGCACACGTACTTGTGGTGTGATTTGTGGTCTTGGATGAGTGACTCCTACCTACTCCACTTTCATTGTTCAAGATTTCTTAGGAAAAAAGGACTCTGGCTCCTTGCCGCTTCATCCGAGACTGGAATACAGTTCACTGGTCTACACAGACTAAGAGGAAGGCAGGCAAGGGGCAGTAAACACGCTCATCACTGAAGCCGCAAAGGCCAATCCCGTTCTGGTGGCGCGGTGCATTTTCCTGGCCTGCAGCGCTCGCACTCCTTGCTTTGGCCTGCTTCCCGTAAGGCTTCCTGGGCACTGGCTTTGTGCCTTGGGGGTGGGGGAGAGCTCCCAGGACCAAGGTGTGTGAGGGAGCAGTTAGGCTCTCAGAGTCCTGTGTCTTCCCACCACTCCTCCGTCCTGCCCCAAGTTGGGGATGCTCTAGCAACACAAGCGAACCCCCAAGTCTCAGCGCGAATTGATTGTCAGCGATCCCTCCCTCCCCATTCAGGCTATGACTGATTCCAAAGCCAAGACGCTAAAGTGCAAAGAGGAAGGAACCCAGCATTCTGGGCGTCTGCCGAAGCGGGGAAGACGCTGCCGACTCAGTGGTTGACAGCGGCGACAGAGGCCTCCTGGCTCCGAGGCCCCCCCATGTCCTTCGGCAGGACCCCACTCCTCAGACCCCACTCACCTCCCCATCCCTTGCCCTTTGTCTCTGGAGTGCCCTTGCTGTCCTGGGATACATCTAGCACTTCAGATTTCAAAGGAAAGGGAAATATTTACCTAACTTTCCCAAATGTTAAAGCTAAACAAAGCACCTAAAAGAAAAAAAAAAAAAAAAAGAGGAAAAAAAAACTTATAAAAATAGAATGAGGGGTCATCCCCTCCGACTTCTCGCATTATCTATGGTGTATGAAATGTCCGAATAGAACGAACACACTTTCCAAACATCACCATCTCTCCCTGCCCAGATGCACCCGGTCTGCGGCAGCCTCAACACCTCCCTTCCAACTCTCAAAACCCTGGCACTGTGAACCACTAGAAAAGCAATCGACCTCAATCCCCGGGCCCCTCCCTTTCCCGCACACGCACCCACGTGCGATTCCAAAAAAATAGACATTTGAAAAAAAGTGCGTCTGTTTACACTCAGTCTATCTGCATATTATTTCTGGAGATTATTACGTTTTTAACCATAAAAAAGATTGCATATCAGCAATATAATGAGAAAACCATGGCGGTGTTTCCGGGTCGTGGTAAAGGGCCAGGCGCTAGAACACAGAAGCCAGAGAGAACTTACGGAGGGGGCCTTGCGACGGACGCGGGCTTCCTTCCTTCGCAGCCCTCCAGCCCGACAGTGGCTCTGGCCCCTCGCGGCTCCGCGGTCCGGGCCCATGCCAAGGGACGCTCTGGAGGCAGAGGCGGAATGGCTTTTTGGCATGTGTCCACCTGGTCGGGTTTGGAGACAGGAAGGGCGCGGGGAGGGGGGTGACGGGGGACCACACGCGCACACCAGAGCAAGCTCATTGGTGATTGTCCACTCTGGGCAAAACTGTCCATCCCTTCGGGTGACTTGAAACGTTTTGACGCAGTTCCTAGGCTGATAGGTTAAGAAAGAAATCTTTTTGTTCTGGTGGTTTTGCATTAAGATTAAGCATGAATATATATCATATATTACATCGCTCTCCTTCTGCTCCGGGGCAGACAGCGGCCTCCTTCCCAACAGGAAGACTGCAAGCCCGTGGGCTCCGAGTGTGAAAGCTGCAATGCCCCAGGTCCGCCCCACCGCCACCCACCCTGCCCCCGCCCTCGCTCCCGCCCCGCCCGCCCCAGCCCGGGTTAGAAAGTGCCGCATTCTCCACTCATGCACCGCTGCCCCGCGCTGCTGCAGTCTGCAGAGGGCTCCGCGCCTGCCGGCCCGGCCCCTTCACTGGTTGTGCACGTCCTCTCTGCGCACGATCTTGTAGATGATCCAGTAGAACATGTTGAAGATGAGGAAGGCCATGGGGAAGCCGATGCGGGAGATCTTGTCGATCTTCTTGGCCCTCTGGATGAAGAGTTTGCGCATCTCCTCGGGGGACTTGGAGGGCGCGGGCGCGGGGTTGGCCGTGCTGTTGTTGTTGGCGCCCTTGACCGAGAGGCCGTCCTTGGCCTGCAGACAGGCGGGGCCCATGCCGTAGGCCGAGAAGTTGAAGCGGCCCTCTCCCGCCTCGTCCTCCTGGAACAGATTCAACATGGGGCTCTACTTAAAATAAGACAGGGGCTGGGCACCCTCCCTGCAAGGCGCTCCCTCCCGGGCCGGCCGCACCATCTGCTCCCCGCGCAGGCCACCCCGGCCAGGGTTCCGGGCGCTGCCCGCCGGCTGGGGAGTTCGCCTCATAGAGGGGCGCTGCGTGCCTGCGGAAACAGGTGCAAACCAGGGGATGGGTGCGCTCCATGCGGGCGCTGCAGCTGCCACGCTGGCCGGCTGAGGGACCCTGGGCCAGTCACTTCCTTCTGTGTGCCAGGGAGGTTTTTAATTTCATCCCCTCCCCCACCCCCGAAAGTGGACAGTAAGATTCACTCCACCAGTTTCTTTTTTCTTTTTGAGACAGGGTCTCACTACGCAGCTCAGGCTGGCCTTGAACTCACTTTGTAGCCAGGCTGGCCTGAACTCCCAGCAATCCTCCTGCCTCAGCCTCCCAAGTGCTGGGATCACAGGCGTGCGCCACCACACCCGGCCGCACTCTGCCAGTCTCAAGGCTGTCTGTTACCAGAGGTTTCCCTCAGGTACACACTCAGCTGCACTGGGTTTGGGGAGGAGATTCAGGGAATAATTTGGAGCGATCCCCTGCTTTGCCTCTGTTGCCTCCTGTCCCTCTCCCCACCCCTCCATGGCCCAGGAGGGAGCAGGAGCTCCGGGCCTTCCTCTGTTTCAGAAGCCAGGGAGGCTGCCCAGCGGAAGCCTGGGACTTTTATCAGGTTTGTGTGTTAACCATTCAGGGCCCTGGCGTGGCTCCAACTCACCGCCCCAGGGTTTCTTGCCTTTTCTATACCTTGCACCCCTGCTGGCTTTGCTGGACTTTTTCTCTCGCACAAAATGCCTGTGGCCCTTATCCTACTAGTTTTCTTTCTTAAACATTTTTTTATTAGTACCTGTGTGCAGCGCAGAATGTTCCTGTTCGCCTGAGGGACTGCGTCCACGCATGCGACATGTCTTGGTTCCCTTTATTTCCCTTCCTTCTCTTCTCTGCTCCAGCCGTAGAGCCCTTTCCCGTCTGCCAGTGATCTGGATCCCTATTTCCTATGATCTTTTATTTTATTTTTGGTTATTCTTTTTATTTTTATTAGTGCATGTTTGTAGCACATAACGATCACATTCGTCCTGGACAGTTGGCCCATGTACATGATGCATCTGATTCTTTTTGGTACTAGGAATCGAACTCAGGACCTTGTGCTTGCCACATCTGATTCTTTTTTCATCCCTTACCCTCTCCTCCCTCCTTACCCCCTCCATCTCTGGTCCTCTTCTCTTCTGCGAAAGATCTATCTGCTTCCTACTATCTGTCTTTTATTTTACACCTTATTTATATTCTGAGTTTGTTATATAAGAGAAACCATTCAATATTTAAGCTTTTGTGTCTCATTTATTTCACTTAACGTTATAATCTCGAGGTGCATCCATTTTCCTACAGATGACTCAAACTCGCCCTTCTTTCTGGCAGAGTAATACTCCATTATGTGTAAACACCACATTTCTTTGTCCATTCATCTATCAACCTAGGCCACTTCCAAGATTTAGCTATTATGAGTTGTGCTGCTATAAACATGGTGTGCATGTATCACTGTAATATGATGTCTTTAACTCCTTCTCTCTTCCTTCTTTCCTTCCTTCCTTTCTCTTTCTCAGGGATGGGGATGGAACCCAGGCTTCACGCATGCAAGGCAAGCGCTCTCCCTCTGAACTACACCCCAAACCCTTCTCTTTCTCCTAATTCCTACTCTGAACTCCTCTCTCAGTTCCCAAGGATGGGCTTGCTGTCCTTGCTATGAGTTCCACAAGCCCCCTCTTTTCCCAGCGCTATCCCCTACTGTCGTGGCCTCGTTAGGGTCCGTCTCTCCCCTTAGACTGTGAGCTCTGCAAAGCAGAGATGAAGCCCGTCGGGCTCACCACACCCAACTGAACATACAAATATGCTGATGGCACATAAGCTCCAAACTTGAATGTGTGTATTGAATAAGTGAACGTTTGCTTGTGTATCTTCATCTTCACTAGTCCCAGTGCCAGTCCCCTTTCTATATATATATGTATATATTTTTTTCTTTTTGAGCCAAAGTCTCACTCTGTAATTCAGGCTGGCCTTGAACTCACTGTGTAGCCCGGGCTGACCTTGAATTCACAGCAATCCTCCTGCCTCAGCCTCCTGGGCGCTGGGATTATAGGTGTGCACTACCGTGCCTGGCTCCACGTCTTTGATTTGTTTAAATGGGGCTGTAGTCCTTGCACCAGAAGGGCTGAGGCATATGAGAAATGCTCAAGAAGTCTCTG
Source organism: Cuniculus paca (assembly GCA_004365215.1). Lineage (NCBI taxonomy): Eukaryota > Metazoa > Chordata > Mammalia > Rodentia > Cuniculidae > Cuniculus > Cuniculus paca. Next base: position 31,274 of record RJWT010005032.1, read on the forward strand.
CCACATGAATTAATCTAGTCCGCTAGCCTCGCTATGGAAGCAAAGGGAAAGAGAACGCTGAAGAAATGTTTATCTTCGAGTAGGGCAATGGCACAGATTCATGCTGGGGCCGATGGGAGGAGCCGGGGAAGCTGGCCCAATTCCGACTCTGACATTTAAATATAAATTTGCCCTTGCTGAGTGTTGAGGTGCTTGAAAATGTTCTTGTCTGGGTTTATTTACGTAAGGAAAGCCCTCTACTAACTTTCTATGCAGCTTCTGGCAAACTGTTCTCTGCCTGCCTTGGGTCAAACCCTGGAGGACAAGCAATGGTTTGGACTAAAGGTGATTTGTGGGATACAAGAAATTCCCCAGATGACAGCTTGCTATTCCTGTTATGACCAGCAGGTGGCAGGAGGCACATGCCCATCTGCATTGCTCTGGCAGGGCAAGCTGGTCCTGTCCTCTGGAACTCAGGGAGGCTGCTGGTGTGCCTGCCTGCTAGCTGCCTGGGGCTCACAGAGGTGTCTTAATAACCTACCTAATGAGATTGGCCAGGGAGTTGGAAGACCAG
>RJWT010005033.1:0-31858 GCA_004365215.1 Cuniculus paca
TTCAGTGCAGGTTTTGTGTGAACTTCAGTTTTCCATTAATTTGGGAAATACCAAGAAGCATGATTGCTGGATTGTATGGTTAAAATATGTTCAAGTTTTGTAAGAAGTTGCCAAATTATCTTCAAATTCCTATACTATTTTATAGTCCTACCAGCAATGAATGAGTCTCTGTTGCTCCATATCCTTGTCAGCATTGAGTTTTGTCAATGTTTTAGTTTTTAGCCACTCTAATATATATGTAGCAATAATTCATTGTTGCCTTGATTTGCAATATCCTAATGATATAGCACATTGAGAATGTTTAACACCCTTATTAATCATTTGTATATCTTCTTTGGTGAGGTACATATACAGATCCTTGTGTAACTTAAATTGCATTGTGCATTTTCTTCTTGACCTTTAAAAGTTCTTTGTTTATTTGTATAGTATTCCTTTATCTGATATTTACTGTGTAAATATTTTCTCCCAATTTGTGGCTTGTTCTTTCTTTCTCTTAACACTGTTTTCTGCAGAATTGTATATTTTTAAATAATGCAGTTTAGGGGTAGCATCCAGATACAAGGTCACATTATGAGGGATTTGATGAGCTCCACCAAGCCACCAGGGTGCTCATCAGCAGAAACGGTGGTCTCAGGCTGGTGCCTATGTAGACTTCTCTGATTTTCCCATTAGCATTATTCTTTGTCAGCAAAAATGAGCTAATTAGAGCCTTTTTAAAAACTCGCTCAGGCCCAATTTATTAGTGACTTGCTTGTGATTTTACTGTTTCTTTTTCTTTTTGGATCAATTTCGAGTGAACTTTTTGTGTTCATTAACTCTAGGTGTAACTGGAAGTAGAAAAAACAACATTTAGGAAAAATTCCCATTAATTTTCTTACTATCCTGCCATTAACCGAAAGTATCCTGTCATGAGGCAAACTTGAAAACGTGCATCAAATTAAGGCAGGATTCTTACTGAGGTGTATCAGTGTAATTGCACCTGCATCTTATCAAAGAAACTGAAGATTAAACCATCTAACTGTTCAGTATTATAAACATGCAAAATAGAACCAGCAACATAAGCTAGTCCCTTCCAGCCAAATACATTTGATTTGCAAAGTGTATAAAATGTTTTCACACTCTGAAATCATTTTCAGATATTATATTCAACAATCTCCTGAAATGGTTAGCAGTTCCTTTAAATGAGATAATCACCCGCTCTTGAGCTGTGAGGCATGAAAAATATGTATATACAAGACTGTTTTCAAAGGGCAGAATACAAATACATTTGCTTGTGCCCCACACATCATCAAACAACTGATTTCCCCTAATACATATTCTCTTACTAGAGAAAAGGCCCAGAGCTCTCTCATCTGCTGTATTACGTATTTCAGACGATTCACTCCAATCTCAATGCAATGATTCTGAAATGAAATAATACATTTAAAAGCACATACAGAAGTAAATATAAGCTTGTTCTATTTAATTTTAGTTACCAATAACATATTTAGAAGTGGCATGAAATGGTGTCATTTTTGCGCATGCAGTGTAACCATTTGTTGTTGCTGAATATATTGATCACAAAAATCCTCGCAGTTTCCAGGAAAAATGCATCTGATATATAGAGAAAGTATATAATATGCAGACTTATCATTTAATGGTTTCTCTTCTCGTTTTTGCATCTATATGTGGCATTTGTTATTAAATCCTTTCCCATACATTGCTATCTCATATATTTAATATTTGTTTTAATATTTTATGAAGATGCCATTCCGACCAAAGCACTGAACGTTAGTCAGAATTGCCACTTAGCCTGAGAATTGGCCCAGCTCTAGTATTAGTCTGCTAAGGCTGTGTAAGAAAGTTGCATAGAATGGATATCTTAAGTAAAAGGAATTCACTGTCTCACATTTCTGGAGGCTGGAAGTTTGAGACCACCATATGGACAGGGCTGGCTTCTTCAGAGGACTCTGAGGGAAGTATCCACCCTTGTCTACTCTTTGACTGATGGAAGGCCATCTTCTCACCTTTGCCCTATGAATGCACATCATCTGTGTCGAGATCTTCCTCTTGTTATGTGCACACCAGTTATGTTTGATTAGGGTCTATCAAAAAGGCCTCATCTGCACCTTACTTAATTTACAAACACCCTGTCTCAAAATGCTGTTATATTCTTAAGTACTAGAGATTATATTGTACCATGAATTTAGGGGGACTCAATTCAGTTCATATAGTCCATTTACAAATATCTTAGAAAATTTACATTATGGTGTGTGATTTTACATGGTTCTTCTCTCCACTCATTTTTTAAAAAGAGAATGAAATCAAGCAAAATAAAACAGAAGAAAGCCAATCAAAACAAACCAGTGTAAGTGACACATGACTTCAAAATTATAGGAAATCAACAATGGTTACCATAATGCCTCTTGTTGTCTTCAAAATAGCTGCAGATAACTTCAGACATAATGAAAATCAAACAAAACAGAAAGAATAGAACCAATAAAAATAAAACAATGAATGCAATAAAGGACTTCAAAACAAGATTAGAGTAAATCCAAAATGGTTACTATAATATATCTTGTTATCTTTGAAATAGCTGCCCATGCCATCAGATTCAATAAAATCAAACAAGACAAAACAGAATAAAACCCAACTCAACCCAACAAAACAATGAAAATGATACAGAACTTCAAAACAAGATGATAGGAAATTAACAATGGCTACCACCTTCAGAAGGAGATCCCCCGTAAATGCTGCATTGCATATTGTTGTCCTCTGAATAGATGATCAGACCACTGGCTTTAGACCTGCAAAGTCAGTGAAACACTAAACACTATAAGCATTAAATTGTATTTTACCTCAATAGCTATCATTGCAGCCTGTGTTTCTCCAGATCAGCCAGTCGCTTATGGAGGGGTAGGGGAGTGTTGGCTCTTCTTGTTTCCAAGCCCACATGCTGAAAGGGGCTGGCATCTCGCTCTCCCCACAGTGGCCCATGCATGGTGTCAATTCACAGGGAGGCACTGTTTCTTGGTGACTTCTTGTTCTCTTCCCTTGCAGTCCATGAATGGCGGTGACTCACAGGAAAAGGCTGGTGTCTGGTGTCCCCACAGTGGCCCACACAGAGTGCTGATTCACAGAGAGGGCTTTTTTCTTGATGACTTCTTTTTCTCTTTCCCCTCAGTCCCTCTCTATTCATTTTTAAAGCATTTTTAAATCTTGAGTAAACAGTTCAGTATCACAGATGGCATGGTAGTGAGAATAAAGTATTGTGTATACTTTCTTGGAAATTCCATTTCCAATAATGACATAATGGGATTCTGCCAAAACTCAGCTTTTTTCTAAAGGTAAAATATTGGTTTATAATTATTCACTTAATTTTACAAAGTCGATTTTATAATTTGTCCAAGAACTTTCTCAAAAAATTTGAGCTGTGGTAAACTGTCTCCTATATGGGCTGCATTCATGAAAATGTTCAGCTTTCAGGGGCTTTTCTTTTTGCTTTCTCATTTCTTTCTTCTGCAAGAAGAAATGTATTCCAGCTTCCTCATATTTTCTTAATCAAAATCAACACTTAAGAAGGACATGATGAATTTTTTTATGCTAACTTATAACTCCAAGACATAATGATGTCATTTCCTCTAGTAGCACTTTGATTTAATTGGAAAACAAAGGATTGAACTGTTCATTTCCACCCATGGGGTTTTAAACACGAACTTTGCAATGTGTGGCTGCCAAGATTATAGAATACTTTCTGTGTTTCTGTGAAGGTCAAATCAGTTAATAAAGCTGTCAGTTCACTCAGGGGGCCCAAGGGAGATTTTCACAGATAAGGTCCCAAGGTTAAAGAATGCACGTGTGCAAGGCATCAGCAACAACAGAAGGCAGCATGGAACAGATTAGAGAATGCAAGAGCACAAGAGAGTAAGAGCAAAAGCCTCCTGTGTCTTTATAATTTTTTTGTTGTTATAATTCTTATAGAGGTTGTTAGCTCATATTTACATTCTTACATAGTGCTGTAACTAGTTCATGGATATTTACCTGTGCTAAGTCTTGGTTACATAACTGTATCCCACTGTGCACCTGTGCTGTACAAGTATGGTCATGTCCTCAGGTGTCCTTAGACACCCCTGAGTTTTGAAGCAATCTGACTGGTTCCCTACAAAAGCCAAAGCAATTAAAATTGTTCCTGGCATTTAGTGACATTTTAGTACGTCTTTAACTATCACTGTTTTGGCCAAATATCCTGAATAGTATACATGACAATAGTTTATTGAATGATGAAGGATGTAGGTAAAGCTTTTTCCTGAGAATTGAAAAGGTATTTTGTTGGATCAGCCTATTTGAGGTTTTAATTGAATTTATCTCTTTTATTTTTTTCCTCACTTCAAAATGTGTTTCCCACAGGATATTCTTTTTATTACCATCATGCAATAAACCCATAACATACATCTAGTTACTTTTCTCATATTCTAAATACCCAGCACCCAAAATTAAAGGAGGAAAGGTTTATTTAGCTCACAGTTTGTAGAGGTTTGAGTCCATTATTGGCTGGCTCCAAGGCAGGGTGACATCATAGAGGAGAAACAGTTGATGGCAGACAGAAGGTAGAAAAGCAAGGAAGGGACAACCACAGGCCCTTCTACCCCTTATATCTTGTCCGTGCTACTTAAGGCAGGTAGCACTAACATCCTTAATCTTAGTGTTTTTGATCCTAGCATTATACCATGAATCAATGCCAGAGTCACACTCTCTAGATTCAGCTCCCTCTGAGAAAGCCCCAAGTATGACTGCATGAGTCTTCGGAGGCATATCTAGACACAAGTTATCACACTGACTGAGTTTTACCATATCAACATTTATTACTATAGTCAGTTTCTTAATCTTCCAGTTTACATTGGTTGTATTTCAAGGTGCAGACACCGATGGAAATTTAAAGAATGTGCAAATTAAAATTGCTGTGGAAGTAATAATTTGCAAAGTATCCTGGGAACTGGAGAGGCATCTTACAATGTAAATCCCTGAGTGTATTAATTATTAATTATGAGTAAACGATGCTGCAGAAAGTTGGAGTGAGTCAGTGTGGCTGGAAAGAAACAGCAGAGCACGCTCTGCACAGCTTCACTTCCACACGCAGCCTTCTTGCTAGTTCACTTCAGAACCTATGGGTGCCAGTATGGGTGAGGTACAAAGCCATTTGTTAAAAAGCCAAAACAAAAGCAGATCAAACAACCAAGTCCTCCTTCCCATTCATTAGTGCATTACATGACATTTTTTTAATTAAATAAAAATGAAGGATAAAAATGATACAGAATTTCAATAAAAATAGTAAGATATCAACACTAGTTAATATATTGCATATTGTTATCAGATTATAAGATTTAGGCATAAAAAATAATCAAACAATGAAAATACAAACAAATGTTGGTGGGACTGTGAGGAAAAAGGAACTCTTATATACTGTTGGTGGGAGTGTAGAGTGGTGCAACCACTATGGAAATCAATGTGAAGATTCCTCAAAAAACTAGGACTGGAGGTCCCATTCAATCCAGCTATTCCCCTCTGGGTATTTTCCCAGAAAAGTTGAAAACATCATGCCACAGCAGTATTTGTGCACCCTTGTTTGTAGCAGCACAATTTGTAATAGCTAAATCTTGTAAACAACCCAAATGCCCATCAACTGAGGAATGGATAAAAAAAGATGTGGTATTTTTATACAATGGAATACTACTCAGCTATAAAGAAGGATAAACTTGAGGTTTTTATACTTAAATGGTTGCAACTTGAGACCACACTCATAAGAGAAATAAATCAAACTCACATGTGTAAAGATTGTATTGTCTTCCTAGTGTAAAAAAAATGAAACAGTAATAAGATCCAAAATGTACAATAGATATTATGAAAATGAAAGAGAATGAAAATGCTCAAAACGAAAGAACAACTGGGATAGGAGAAAAGATAAAAGAAAAAGGGGAAAATATTATATGTATATTGGTATATTTTTGTGTGTATGTATATGTATACAACATTAGATAACTATACTGCTAATCTCTGTAAATTCATAAATGACATTTTTGGATGCAAATATATTCTTTGAAGGAAACTCATCATTTATTTATTGAAACTATATTAGCATAAATAAATACACCAGGATTTCATAATGGATACACTAGCAAAGGAACACTCAGCTCCGGTATGTAACATTTCCAATGGTCCAAAGAACTGGCTATGTGAGAGTTTAAATTTGTTAAGATATTATGCTTGCATCTTGCAGTTTCACTTTTTGTTATCACTGTCATAATTACCATTGACAAAAGACTGACAATTGTACACTTCTTATTCTCTGCTTTGACTCGTCAGAGTTTATTAGTCAGGTTTCTTTCCTTCATAACCTGAATAAGCCCTAAAATGAAAAACATGTTGTCTGAACATCTTCTCCTGAGTGTCCATGGCTGACTTGGTGAGATGTTTTCTGTCAGATTCTGTCAAACATGCCTCCTTCATGCCCAACTTCCTCTTCAAAATCTCTGCAAAATTTTTTCTTTGCCTTTCTCTACTAATGAAAAACCTTTCCTATTTAAGTATGAAACACTTGCTGATTTTGGAGATGGCTGATTTTTCCCTATTGGAGTGATATTTCTGCATAATAATGTTTCTTCTCTTCTAAACTAGGATTTTGATAATGATTATGATAGTGAAAATGGTGGAGATTATTATCAACCTTAGAAAGGACAGATACTATTAAAAATAAGGCACTTTGAGGAAAACAAACTTTTCTTTCTCCCTTATCTTAGAACATTTCCTTTAGAAGATGTGTAACTTAACTCTTTCTATCTCTTTGAAATATATATGGTTCTTTTTAGAAGAAAAATTTGCTTCTTTACAAGCCCTTTACTGTTAGGACATGAGAATGAGCTTCTCAGGAACATAGGAGCTGTCTCTGAAATATATTCATCCAGGAAGACAGGGCCTCTATCTCCCAGATTCTGTCTAAGGTAGACACCTATCTTCAGTCTTTCTCCAAGATTACCTCTGGTGATAAAGGCATGACAGTTTTATTTTTCATCATATAAAGCCCTTTAGCAAATACAGAGGGTTAATTACAGAGTGAATTTAAGATGAACTGGATGTGGTACATAGTGCAATCAAGTCCTCTGATTTGAGGACTAATTGTTGTTGTTCATGAGAATATGCATAGAATAAGTGATATCTTCTTGACCACAAAATGGTGAGACTTATTTTAATCTTTCCAATCTTCTAGTGGAAAGCCTGTAATAATGCAAGACATTCTGATTTGGAGCTTATCTAATAATTAAATGGTGCTCTTTCTCTTCTATCTCTGTGGATAGGTGTTCTGGGTTAAGAGATTTTTACTCTTTTACAGAATATGTTTGCATCCAAAAATGTCATTTATGAACTTACAGAGATTAGCAGTAAATCATATTCCACCTTGACTGGACATATACATGTCAGTAGTACATTTTGCATAATTTTGTCTTCCCAAGAACTTGTTGAGGTTGGCATTATTCCAGTTTACAAATGAAGAAAATGTGATATTAAGGTTAGCTACTGAGCTTAATTTTTTGAGGTCAAGGACAGTCTTCATATGCGCCTTTTTCATTATGCTATTTTCATTTACAGTATTGACATTTAGAGTTTAAAGGACTTTATTTTAGGCTTACATCGTGCATGTTCTACAAAATGTCACATATATTTTGTGGTAAATCATTAACTTTACATGAGCAATGATAGAGGACTTTTCAAAGGAAACTAAGAAGGGGCATGAAAGATTAAAGACATGACACTGTTGTTCTCTCAGACATTTTATGGACCAATTCTAGCATATCTCCTACCACTATTTATTTAGCTAATTGACTGTTTAATGTCCAAGTTGTATTGGAAAGTAATGGAATAACTGGAATTCTGTTAAACAAAAAACTTTGAGTGTGCTAGATCTGATCTATTTGATCCATGTTCTGTTCCATGACCAGCAGACTTCTGCTGTGAGTACTTCTGCAGCTGTGGCTACCTCCTGCCTTTAATGGAAGTCTTTCCTGAGAATGCTGTTTCTCTAGCAGCCCTATTTATAGCAGCACAATTCATAATATCTAAATCTTGAAAGTGGCCTATATATCCATCTACAGATGAATGAATGGATAAATAAAATATGGCATTTATATACAACAGTGTTCTACTCTGCCATAAAAGATGAACTTGAGTTGTTTTTAGGAAAATGAATGCACCTTAAGATCATAATGTTAAATGAAATAAATCAGATACACAGATTTAAATATCGAATAGTCTGTTTTATATGATAGCCCTCAAAGGAAAAATAAAAGATAGATAATAGGAAAAAGGAAGATAGATTTTTAGCAAAACAAAAGGGGACCAAGAGATGGAGTGAGGGGGAAGGGAGGGGAAGAGAAGGGAAAGATAAAAAAGTATTAAGATGTGCTATGTATATGTGTCAATACCCCACAAGGAATGTAATCATTTCACATTGCTAACATGTACTGATAAAAATGAAAAAATGGAAAAAAAATTTCCCACACATACAATCTTCCAGTCAAAGGGTTATATCTTTCTAATCAAGCTAAACATGCTTCCCAGACAAGTAACACTGAAAATTCATCCACTCTACTGCAGTTATTTCCCAAATTCTGTATTATTTCTGTTCATTCATTAATGACCCTGACTCATATTTTTTTTATCTCCACTAGCAACCTTTACTGATAGGTCAGCAATGAGCTTTCAGGTCCTCAGGATCACCCTGGGTCCCCACTATTCTCATTCTCTTATGGTGTTCTCATCCTCCTAATCCCTTGATTTTAAATATTCCTTACTTGTTGACAACATTCAACATTATATTTCTATTCTAGACTTTTCAATTACTAAATCATACATTAAATGCCTATCTAACAGCTCTGTTTGACTGAATTGTAGGCATGTCAAATGTAACTCATCAACAAAATAGAAAGCTTTCATCCAGAATTTCCTCAGATTTGTACATTTCATTTATGGCATCACCATCTATCTAAGCATTAAAATGAGAAACTTCATCAAAGTAGAAATCCTCCTTAATTATGCTTTATCCTAATCTTTCATGTCTACTTTCATAAGGTTGCTCACTACACCTCCAAATTGTACCTTGAATTTCTGTCACCCTCGACTAAGCTTTAGTGGTCTCTGCCAGGATTTTAAAATAGCCCCACCCTAAGCCCCTGTAGGCAGGCAGAGTTCTGCTGAAACTCACTACCACCTTAAACTTTTCAGTCTTTGTTCTTTTTTTCAGAGTGTAACTCAGACTTTATGTTATTTCTCTTGCATTATCAGTAACAAAAGTCTACTTCAACTAAGCCAAGTTAAAGAATGGGGAATGCAAACAAATGGGCTTCAAAGAAGCAGGAAGAAAAGAAAACTGACAGCTTTTTTTGTTCTTTTTCATCTTTTGAAATAATTTCTATGGATTCCTAATCTGTCTTCCGTTTACTTTAGCTCTCTGTGTCTGCTCACTCACAGTGTCTCATCTTCCCTAATATTTTGGCTTCAGCCTCTATCTCTGACCAACATTTTATAACAACTTCCAGACCAAGCAGAACTCATGGAAGACTTCCCTTTAGGAACCACATAGAAATTCCAGTGAGACAGGTCATTATATCTGTGATTGTTACAGGAGAATTGTAAGGTGGTCTCTGAAAAAGACCTAAAACCTCTGACCTGTTGTAGAATTGTTTTTCACAGTACTAATGTAAGAAAAACTCTTCAGGTTGGCATGCTATTTATGCTCTTGCTTAAAGCACAACTGCAAACAGGCCCTGGCAGGGGATAAAATGTGCAAATTGCTTTTTTTAAAAATTCCCTTTGTTCAGGAATCAACTTGGTTCTTTTATTATTTGTATATTTTACTGAAAGATGTTTTCTGCTTTATTTTCCATATTAACACCAGAGAAAGTCCTAATGAGGTTTCACCAAAGGCCTCCAGTTTCCTGTTTTTTTTTTCACTTAGTAAAATAGTATATGAACAATCTTTATTTACTAGTCATACTAATATAGGTAAAGAAACTTATTATTGGCTGTTTTATCAATAATCAGTCATGAAATAAGACCATGGGAACCTCCAATACAGACTCATTAGTGTATTTGTTACTTTTATTAGTTATAATAAGAAGTCATATACAGTAATACCTAAGTTCATGAGTGCTTCTGTTCATGAAGAACTCAGTTCACAAACGGAAACATCTGGCAGAATTTTGCTTCTGTTCATGAACTCTGTATCACGTGATGAACATGACTATGGCCATCTTCCTTGCACAGATATAAACAGACCCATCTTCCCCAGCACTGTGGAACAAATTAAGTTCATGAACTGAGGGACCACTGTATTTTAATTTTTTTCATCCCAGTCATCATGCTTTCTAACACTTGAATTGAGTCAATTCACATGTATTTTTGTCATAAACTCATTATTGAAAGGTGACTTCCATACTCTTTGACACAAAAACATTTCCTGAGTTTGCTTTATGTACTTGCTATTGGAAATCCAGTAATGGCCATTTCTGTAAGGAATGTTTACTAGTTTATCACTAAGAGTTGTATTTAGACAAGGCATTTCTAGAATATGATGGTATTTATTGCTCCTAAATTGTCTGTGCTTCTAGGTCTCTATAATAAACGTAGCTAATGAATAATATTTCTTTAAAGAATATTGCGGAGGTTCCAAGTTTATTAAATACCTATGGGTGGATACTTGGATGAGTTTTGATCTTTTAGTATTACCAATAATTCTGAGGTTAATATCTCTATGTTACAGGTAGCTGAGTTAGTTAGAAATAGTATAGGCAGTCAGACAGGGCTGGGCTCTCAAGGGAGCCAGCACAGAGAACCAAATGTCTTGTGACCTGGAAGAAACAGGCACCTCCTGCTGTGGGTCAAACCTCAAGACAAAGGATGGAACAGATATACTCACATCCTAAGGATTGACAGTCTAAATAGGTCTCTATCTCCCTGAGGAAGTCAGGAGTTACAATCCCAACCGCCTCCGAGAAGAGTCACTGCTCTCTAAGCATGCTTGCTTGCTAAGTGACTCGCTTCCCCATTTGTCCCTGATTTAATCAATTGTACCTGAGCAATTAATCTTATTGGTTAATCACAGTTCTGTCCCACCTTATGCCCACCTTGCCAGTTCCCAGGTTTTCCCCACCTTGGACCCATCTCACCTCATGATTTTACTCTATAAAAGTCCCTAGGAAAGACAGCGTCTTTGGCAACCCATTCGGGACCCCTTCTGTCCCTCAGACAGAAGCTTTCTTTCTCTCAGTAAATATATTTTGCTTATAACCTCTGTTGTTGCTAAAATTCATTCTTTGATTTTAGAGAACATGAACTCATAGCGGTCATATGGTAGGTTGGGAGTTTCATTCCTCTATATCATTTATATATGCATCATTTTGAATAGTTGCAAATATATGCTAAATATACTTCTCCAGAAGTAGGATTGCTTATCAGAGGATAAATGCATATGTAATTTTCATAAATACTGCCAAATTCCCTTCCCATAGAGTGTGTACCATCTGTCTTTGCACAAGCAATATGTGAAAGCACCTGTTTCTCTGCTACTTTACCAATGAAGTCCGTTTTAAAATTTGGATATTTTCACCACTCTGATAGTTGAGAAATGATACTTCAGCATAGTTTTAATTGTTTTTCCCTTATTTGTTTTGGTGGAATTGAGTATTCCTTGTATGTTTAAAGGGTTTTTTGGTTTTTTTTTCAGTGAACTCTCTATACCTTTGCCCATTAATCATTGAGTTTCTTGACTTGTGCTCCACTTTGGGGTGGTTCAACATAATGTGAGTGCTCTCAAGAGGGTGTTACTCACCTTGCCATGTACTGCACCATGTTGGAGAGCATGCCTACTGTTCAGCTACCCGCAGTGGTGTGTTGTGCCTCGTCATGGGAGGAGCACATACTGAGCATTCCTGAGATTAAGAAACACTGGAACTCTTACATTCAAGATTACCTTTATTTATATGTTTATATATCACGCGTTAAAGCTCTTGTATTGTACACAAATCACTATATAAGTGCAAAAATACAACTTATAATGCTATATAAATCAATACCAAATGATTTTACCTAGTTTTCCTCTGTTTTTGGTATTGCTTCTGAGAGTTGAAGCTATGTTAAGCTTTTTTCACTTGAACTGTGTAATCATTTAGTCTGTCTTTTCTCTTATTGCTTCTAGTATAACTGTATGGGATGGGTGCTAACATTTTTATGAAGCCAAGGGGTTTTTCTGAACATGCAAGATGTTGTAATATTTAAAATTTGAAATTGAGTTAAAAACAACATAAATATGAAATAAAAGTGAGTAGAGATTACAAAAAATGCAAAAAAAAGCATTAAAAGAATTAATTTGCAAAATTTGAGTGATGGTGCCAAAGTATGTGTGAGACAAATGTCCTTGCAATGTTTAAAGGAGTAAAAGGGAGTAAAGCTATCAGCTATTATACCTGAGAGGAACTGTGAAGTTAACTAATGGCAGAGGACAATGCAATGATCAATCACTCTGAAAATGCCATGTGTTAAAACTCACAATGACGGATGAAGGTGGTATCCCAGGATACATTCCATTAGTGATTCTACATGGGGTTGATTATGTAGTTTCTCCAAAGGGATTGAAAATAAGGATGAAGGTAAATTATACTCTTTCTGTGGCATGCTTTTGCATCAATCAAATCTATTAAGCAATTGAGTCCAGTTAGCCCTGTGTATCTGAATTTCTCATCCAAGAATTCAGCCAACATGGATCAAAGAGATTTAAAAAAATTTGCATCTATACTGAAGATGTACAAACATTTTTCTTAGCATTATTCCTTAAACAGTACACTATAACCACTATTTTCATTGTACTTGTATTAGTTATTATAAATAATGTTGAGAGCATACAAGAGGAGATGTGTAAGTTATGTGCAAACACTATGCTATTTTATATGCGATAGTTATGAATCCTTAGGTTTTGGTGTCTGTGGAGGCTCCAAAACTAGTTCTTCATGAATAGTGAGACAATTCCATAGTGCAAGCCATTAAACATGATAACAAAGCAATATTTACCACAACCTCTTTATCTAAAGTCTACATAGAATGATACTACATTTCAGAGTGCTCATTTAATGGTATGATGATCATACTCAGACTCTTACTTTTCCATATTGACTTTGAATGAGTTTTAAACATAATCAGAAATCACATCAACTTTTAAAAGATGAGAATTTGCTAGTATCACAAATGCAAGAAAAAAGTCACACAAATTGTAAAGAAGTCATTCTTTGAGAGTTTGAAAAATAAAAAGTATTGAAATACTTGAAATTTCCCAAAATACAGAAAACTGTTTTCTTTTTTTTTATTTTAAAGAGAATATAACAAAACAAAACAAAGCAAAACAAAACAGAATAGATTTAAACACAACATAGCAGAACTATTTTCAATTGAACATTTACTTGAGTCCAATGTCTGAACTTCCACTTGGTGCCGATAAATTAGGCAAATATAAAAAAAAATAGAAACTTAATAATTTAGAGTTGTAATTTTGGTGCAGTTTATCCTTGTGTTTTCAAAAAATTCCCATACATATGTCAAAAATATATCTTGTGATATTATGATCCCCAGTATTCTGGTCTGTAAAACATAGGTATACCAGATCTGGAATTTATTGGCTCTGTTGCCTGCCTTCTTTAACTTTAATTTGATATCTGTATAATGTGGCTACTCAGAGATTGGTTTTAGAGGGTGCAAGAGGTAATATGATTAAATTATTTAGTCTAATACTAGGTCCATAGAAACTACTCAGCAAATAATAATATTAGTGCTATTCATTTTTCTTTGCAAAGTTTTGGCCTTCTAATTTTTGTTTGGTAGTTTTTGTGTTTATTTCTTTAGTTTTTTTCATAGCAAAGCTTTATGTTGCTTCTTTTGCTTCTTAATCCTTGTTTTCATTAACATATGTCATATTCATAACTTCACACATTTAATTCACTTCATGTTTAAGAAGTACAATTTAGTATAGGAAAACTTTGCATGTATTACATTATCTAATCTCCTCAAGAAGCACACAAAGTAGGTAGTAAGAGTTTCATTCTACCAGTGAGGAAACTGAGAAGCTGAGAAGTTAGTTTAATTCTCAGGTGTTAAGATTTGAAATGGATTTGCCTAATGCTAAAGCCCATGCTTACTGTGTACAATATGATGTCCTAAAGAGCCCTCTGTTTAGTTGAATATCAAAAAGATGTGTGCTTGAGCCATGCGTGGAAAAGTATGTCTGTAATCCCACTGCTCAGGAAGCTGAAACAGGAGGAGTACAAGTTTGAGTATAGCCTGGCAATTTAGAGGGAACACTGTGTCAAAATAAAATAAAAAGGTATGGGAGTTATAACTCAATGGTAGAGCACCCATGTGTTTAATCCCCAGTATTTAAAAAAGATATGCTTTTGTATAGCATTTATGTAATTGTTTTTATCTATCCAATCGAACCTTAATTTAAGGCAGAATTTTTGATGCCAGATAATTTTAAATTTTAATTCATTCATTAGTACATGTTTTCCATACATAATGACAACTTTCATTATGGGTATTTGGTATATTTACATGAAACATCTTAATTCTTTTTTAAAATGTCCTCTCCCCTTCAACCCAACTATTCCCTTTCTAGGTATTTTCTAAAAGAACTAATTTCATGTTACAGCAATACATGCATTCTGATTTTTGTAACAGCACAATTCATAAAGGCCAAATCTTGGAAGTGGCCCATCAACAAATGGATGCATAAAGAAAATGTGGTATTTATACACAATGGAATATTACTGTGCTATAAAGAAGGATGATTTGCACCTTGAAAACAATCTTAAGTGAAAGAAATCAGATACACAAGCTTAAAGATTGATGGTTTCTCTCATATGAGAAATAAGTCCAAAGTATAAAAAATAATTCTTAATATGACAATGTGACTTCTAACTCTTCACCAAATGTTTGTTGAATAAATACACAGAATAAAATTTGAAGCTATAAATGGTCCCTATGTAAACTGATACACAAACCTGTAGAAGAAATCAAGAGAATATAGGAAAACTAACCCAGGTAGTGTTCAGAGAAGACATTATGGAACTGGTTGTGGGAACAGATGTTTGGGAGGAGGGAATGGGAAAGAAAATGGAAAGGACTTTCCAGGCCCATGAACTGCATGTGCAAAGGTAAAGAACTAGTGAGCTGGCTGATTTCAATGATTCCTTTACATAACTATAAAGGGAAGTATCAGGGGTGGTGTGCATCCATTTTCACAGGATCCTGATCACATAAGTTCTGTGGAAGATGGAGAGGGATGAAATGAAATAGGGGGTAGAAAAGTTTAATTGTTGTAACAGGTTTCTTTACACTTCCTGTGCTCAGGAGATAGGCAACTATGTAATCCGGTAATGCTGATTATGTGTTCTGCCAATCTGGACTCCCAGTACCACCTAGATGGCAGAGACATGGAGCAATTCAAATGTCTTCAAAGGACCTGTAAAGGTAGTGCTTCCCTTGCCCCTTGCAGAGTTATCTTCCTGACCAAGGGGAAAGTTTCCTCGTAGTTATTTGTTATGCAGTTTTCCTGAGGAAAGTTTGACTGGGAGATCAAACCACTTGCTTTTGCCCAGTGATGCATCGCCAACAGGGAATGTGCTGGGCCTCAGGCTACTTTCCCATTCACAGAGGTCACCACTGCCCATTTGCTTGCTCGGGTTTGATGGCTGTGTCTGCAGACGCAGAACAATGCTGTGGGTTAGCATGGGAAAGAAGTGTCACTTTTGTGAAAATGCAGTAGGATACATCGACTGAGCAGAGGAGTAAAATCCCAAATACGAGTTAGTTTCTATCTGTTTGGACTATGTCCCTTAAAGTTATATTTAATGCCTGTTGGCTACAAGATACTTGGCTACTTACTGGTAAAAATGAAGTCAAATTCACTGAAATTGTTTGCATATCTCCTTCATCGTGGTAGAAAAATGAATCTTCCCTGAACTGTGTGGTTTTTCCCATTAGAACGCTTATCTTCCGCTTACAGCAAGTTTATAGAAATTGAGTGTTTTCTCATTTGCTAACACATTCTCTTAACACAGCATCACCAGTCGCTTGGAGTTTTCCTGGAAAGGTGTTCCTAAGATGATTAGAGTATTTCTCTTCTTCCCTCCCTCCCTCTCCTCTCTCTCCTTTCCCTCTTCTCTCCCTAATCTAATAGGTAATTTGTCTTTATCTCATCTCATGATTTAGTTTTTCTTGTCTATTCTTTTCCCACAGCTTTTTGCTGCCACATTCACCAGATTGCCTATGTGTCTGGCTGTTCTTTTTCAGCTTTTATGATTTTTCTTTTCTTTTTTTAAAAATTTTTTATTGGTATGCATTTGTATTATATAATGAATACCTTCATTGTGGGTCGGTGAATGTGCATGACACACCTGAACTCTTTTTATGCTCCCTCTCCTCCCCCTCCCAAACCCCTCCTTCTCCTGGTCTCCTTTCTTTTTGTAAAAGATCCATCTCCCTGTTTTCCTTGTCTATCTTTATTTTGCGCTTTAATTTATTTGTACTTCAGATTAATCATAGAAGAGAAACCATATGATAGCTTAGCTTGTATGCCTGATTTATTTCACTTACCATCATGGTTTCAAGGTGAATCCATTTTTCAACAAGCAACTCAAATTTATCCTTCTTTATAGTAGAGCAGAACTTCATTGTGTATAAATACCACATTTTCATTATTCATTCTTCTGTTTATGAACTAATAGGTTGTTTTCAAGTTTTAACTATTTTGAATTGTGCTGCTATAAACATGGGTATGAATATGTCATTGTAATATGTCTTTAAATTTATTGGGAAGATACCCAGACAAGGAAAAGTTGGGTTGAATGGAATTGCTAGTTTTAGTTTTTTAAGAAATTCCCATACTGATTTCTACAGCACTTGTACTAGTTTACATTCCACAATGTAGACATCTTCATTCCCCCAACCCCCACAGCCTTGCCAGCATTTGTTATGTATTTGATTTCTTGTTGATAGCCATTCTTTCTGAAGTAAGATGGAATCTCATTGTTGTTTTAATATGCCTTTCTCTAATAGCCACTCATGTTGAATTTTTTTCATGTATTTAATGGTCATTCATACTTCTGAGAAGTGTCTATTGATTTCAGTTGCCCACTTTTTTTGATTGGTTATTTTAGTTTGCTTCTTTTGTGCTTACTTCAAAAATGCTGACACACCTTAGAAATTCACATCTCTTCTTAGTCATTTAGTTAATCTATTTTCTTCTACATGCCAAGGATTTCCAATTCCTTATGTAGGCATCAACTACTACGTATACAAATATGCATGCATATATGCACCAAGAGTCACCCAAAATAATGACCACAGAGGCATTGTGCATAATGCCTTGGAACCTGACAAAGCTAAAATAGTCTCCAACTACAAACTAAAGAAAGGATTTGTGTTATTTTCCTGTAAAAACACTATATAGCAATGAAAATGGACACATACAGTGATTCAAAATGTGGATGAATTCACTACATGATAAAATACAATAAGCCTTCTTACCAAGAATCATGAACACAAAGAATCACAGAATTTTCAAATTTTTTTGTTCAGATTTTTTTTTGTTTCAAATTTTTCATTTTTTGTTCAAAGTGGCAGATAGTTTCCTCTGTTTATTGATGCATGACTAGTATTTTCCCAGTTATACATAGATCCTAAGTATCATTTAAAATATCTTCATATTCCTCATTCACACACTGATTCTATTTATAGCCCATCACAAACTCAGCTAGGTTGAACACTTCTGCAAGACAAATTTTATACTAGTTTTATCTTTTCCTTTATTTTTAATCACTCAACTTTAAAGTCTTTCATAGCTTCCTTTTCTTCAGGATAAAGTACAATTCCTTAATATTACTTTCAAGGTACCTCTGATCTCGCATTTACATGCTGGACATATCCAGCTTCTGTTAACTTAATTGCATGTTACTCTGCTTCAAACCCCTTTGCCTCCAATAGTAGGCCTTCAGATTTGGGTCTGCAGCATGTGTGGATAATGCAATATCTTACTTCATGAAATTCTCTTTTTATCTTCGAACATCCTGAAGTTTGGGGAACTGGACTAAGGTTCAAGGGTATCTTGATAAATCTAAGCTATTATAGTTCACCCTGAAGCTAGTGCTCCATTGATTGTTTATAAAATGAATTTAGTTTGTGGTGACCAGAAGTTTTTTAAAGATAGAATAGAAAATAACAGTGCATCTTGACTTCTTTGTTGACGCCAAGGATGTTAGTCTTATGAGTTATGCCAGAAATATTTTCTTTGGTTCCTTTAAACATTCTTTTTGGCTATGTACCTCATATATATTGTAATCTCATTGTTATTGATCAGAAGATGAAGCCCAGATAAAGAAATGCAGAGCTCAGATGGTCGCAGGGAAAGCAAAACAGAATTATAGCATCAAGACAGTCTCTCTGAACTACAGTTAGATGGTGCAAAAACATACCTACTGATTAGGCCACCATCTGTTAGAATTTCCGCTTTCAGATAAAGCATTTGTAATTGATATAGAGCTCTGCATACATATTTTATTATCATCATCCTATCCATCCACTATGCTTGAGGAGAAGAGTTTCTTTCAGTCAATACTGATAACACAAGAGGATGAGAACATAGTTGTAAAAAGAAGAAATAAAGATACTTCGTAAAGTCTTTAATATTTTTGAAGTCTGGTAGCCCCAAATTGGATACAGAAAGCAGATGCTTATAGTGAGAAATTTATAGCTGCAAATGTGTCTGTTGAAATGAAAAACAATCTCAAATCTACAATTTGGTTCTGTAACTCAAGGGGAAAACAAACAAATTTCCAAAGTAGCAGAAGCAAAGAAATATAGACCAGAATTAACTCAAATAGGGAATGAAAAAGCAGTCAATTAAAATGAAGCAGTTGTTAATTTGAAAAGGTCAAAAAATTTTAAAAACTCTTATCAAAACTAAGAAAAAGAGCAATGGTTCATATAGATAAAAGCAGAAATGAAGAAAAATTACAACTGATGATGTAGAAATAAAAAGTGTTATACTAGATACTATGTACAGTTATACATGAATAGGTTTGATAATCTAGAAGAAATTGATGAATTACTAGATAATGCATCTACCAAAACTCAAAAATTAAGAAATAGAAAGCCTAAATAGACTAATAGCATATAAGGAGATCAAGTCAATAATTAAAAACCCTTCAAAAAGAAAGGCCCAGAACCACTGGAAATTTTTCTCAAACATTTAAAGAAAAATCAACAACAATTCTGAAATATTTTTAAAAAATTGAAGAGGAATATTTCAAAACTCATGCCATGAGATTATCCTGATATCATAACCAATATACCTAATATAAATGGAAACATTCCTGGTAAATATTAATGCAAAAAAAGTTCTACAAAATACTATAAAGCCAAATACTATAGCATATGAAAAAGAATATATACCATGACCAAGTGGGATTTATTTTTGGAGTGCAAGGATAATTTAACTTTTAATTAAATCTAATGAGTGCATTGTACATTAGGAAATTAAGAAAAACATAAGATTATCTAGATGTAGAAAAACAGTTGACCCAATTCATCATCATTTCATGATAAAAACTGTCAACAAACTAGGATTAGAAGTGATTTTACTAAGGAAAGGGGAAGACGGGGAAAAGGGGATCATCGTCTAAGGGTAAAGAGTTTAAAAAATGGGTAAAGGTTTAAAAAAGTGATAGAAATTTATTTTGCACAATGTAAATATAATTAACACTAGAGAACTGTACACTTAAAAAGTTGAAATGATAAAAATAAAATTGAGTCGACAAGGATGTTGTTTCTATAGATGTAAATGTAATTTATCTATTTTTTTTTGAGACGTGGTCTCCCTATTCAGTTCAGGCTGGCATTGAACTCACTTTGTAACCCAGGTATCAGTCTCAAACTTGCAATAATCCTTCTGGCTTATTGTTTTTTTGTTTTGTTTTGTTTTGGTGGTGCTGGGAAATGAAGCCAGGACCTTGTGCATACAAAGCAAGAGCGACATTCCCAGCTACAGATGAAAATTTAAGTCAAAATTATATTGCAAGGCACAACTCAACCTCAACTTAATCCTCCCACGGGCGTCCCACTGGCTCAGACACCATGTCAAAAGAGGCTCTAGAGAGCACTGGTGTTTCTGACTGGCAGATGTGTATCCTGATGCTGTGGCCTTTCACAGAGTGGCCTGAGCATGTGCAGTCTCTGGTGTGGGGCAACCACTTACTTCTGAATCCTTCAGGAGTGTTTCCTGGCCTCAGGAATGCTTGCCCCATGGATTCTGTCCTTTAGCTCCATCTTCGGCAGATGCCGAGCCATTTCTGGGCAGCTGACCCTGAGGCAGTTGTGCACCTCTGATTCACAGCAGCACTATCTGTGTCCTACAGCTGCATGAGTCACCATAGTATAATGGAGATGCTTTCATTTAAAGAAGTAAAAATAAAATTGTAGACAAAGTCTCTACATGGCTCCAAAGAATCATACAGCAGCCGAATGCCAGGTAAGGCATATTTTTAGAAATCAATGAAAATATTTCAAATGCTAGAGGCTTTCTACTGAGAAGGTATTTCTGAATTACAAGATTTATGAGCTGGAAGCAGAGTACAAATCGTTAAGAAAAGGTATTCAGAAAATAAAATAACAACCATTAAAGTATTTAATTGCAGTTTATCTTGTTTGTTTTTGTGGTAAAGGGGATCGAACCCAGGACCTTTGCACTCAGTTACATCACCAGTTTTTTATTGTTATTTTGAGACAGGGTCTTACTGAGTCACTAAGTTGCTCAGACTGGGCTTGAATTTATAATCCTCCTTCATCGGCCTCCCTGAATGTTAGGATTACAGGCATAATAGCCCACGCTGCTTCAGTTTTCCTGTGATTGTGTTGTAGGGAAAGGTTATGTAACATTTGGTACTATTTATTGATTAATGGATCCAAATTATGAATACATACTCATTAAGTAACTATTTCATGATTCTAATTGTATAGCATGCTCATTGTTGAAAATTCAAGAAATGTAGAAAATTATAGAGAAGGAAAAATGAATGAATATCCCCCCTGAAAAATAGGTGTTAGATTATAGTTTTCAGTGAAAATAGGAATTTTCCTACTCAGAGGAACATACAGTAGATGATTTATTGTAAGTCAGATGGGAAAGGTCTTGAAACTATGGGAAGAAAGGCGTTATTCTTCCTCTAGAGTGAATTTTAGGTTATCTGAAGACCCTCACGAGGATGAATACTAATGGATTTATTAGAGATGGAAACCTATCATCTCTCCTTGTCCTGTGAGACCTGTCTTCAACACTCAGAGCACCATCAGTTTAATCCTTTTGTGGTCCCAGAATAGTTCTGTATGTTATTTTCTAAGCCATTATCATTGTTGTAGTTCCATAGATCGTAAGACAAGTTTTGTACTTCATTGTAACCCATGAACATTTGGGAGAAATAGAGATGCATTTTGGTCAGCCCTTGCACAAGTTATGGTTTTCCAGAGGAACAAATTAATAGGATTTATGTGTCTCTATTTCCACCTTTTATCACTTCTATCTCTCTATATATACACAAATTCTGTTGATAAAAATTGATCATCTATATATCTATCTAATGAAAGAGGAGGAAGAGGTGTGTGTGTGTATATGTGTGTGTGTGTGTGTGTGTGTGTGTGTGTGTTACTGGAGATTTAAACCAGGAGTTTTGCACTGAGATACATACCTAGCTTTTTTGTTTGTTTGTTTTGAGTTGCCCAGGCTGGGCTCAAACTCACAGCCTTTTTACTTAGCTTTCCAGAGTGATGGCATTATAGATGTGAACCACCACTATTACTAAGAGATAGATTTTAAAGAGCTATCAATCAGTCATGTGATTATTCAGGCTACCAAATTCATAATTTACAGGAAGGAATTGTGGAATGTTGATCCAGGGAAGAAGAGCTAATGTCAAAGTTCAAGTTTGTAGGTCATTTGTCTTAATCAGGTTTCCAGAACATCAGATGAAGCATGCCTAAACTTTGAAGAGCAAACCACTTTGCTTAAAGTTCATAGACCTAAATGTAAATCTTATAAGGAAACACTCTTATAGAAATATCCATAATAGTGTTTTACCAAATATCTGGACACCATGGCCCAGTCAGTTTGGCATGTAAAATCGTCCATCAAGCACGTGAGGACAGAATTGATGCAGAGAGAGAAGCTCCAGCCTGGAAACCATGAGGTTTTCTGTGGGCTGCAGGAGGTTAGAAGTCTGGGAAAGATGATGTGTAACCATGGGGATAGATTCCTGAAATCAAAAAAGCTACCCTTGAGAATTCACTGAAATTCCTAGGAAATTAGTGTAGGAAAGAAGAACAAACTTCTGAACATAAAATTTTCTTTTTCAAGTTATCCAGGCAATTTTGTTGTATGTGGTTATCAATTTTGTTTATTTATTACTTTAATAATATTTAGCTTAGAGAAAATCTAAACAGCATAGAGAATTTTCCCTGCAGTCAATAGAGGGTAGATTGTAACATAATATTTTATCATATCGCAAGTCAATATTATTTCCTGTGTAAAGGCATATTCTCCTTATGAATGCCATTTTGCCATAAAAATCAAGAAATTATCATAGACAAGTGCTACTGTATAGTTCTTAGATATTATAAATCTTTGCCAGTATTTGTCATAATATCCCTTATACCAAACCATCCAAGCCCAGAATCCTGTGTTATATTTGTCAGTTTCCTTTAATCATCTTTAATTGTAAAACTTCCTCGATTTTTCCTTATTTTCATGATCTTGGCACTTTTGAAGATTAGTGACTGGCCCCCTTCAGTAGGTGTCCCTTGACTGATGTTAGACTGATGTTCATCATGATGATATTTGGGTTATGAGTGTTTTGTGGTTTGAGTTGTTGTGACAGAAACTGTAGACTGGGTGGCTTAATCGATAGGCATGTATTCCTCACAAGTCAGGAGATCAAGATCAGGAAGTCAGCATGATGGAATTGGGGTGAAAGCTCCCTCTGGCTTGTAGATGCCGACCCCTCCTCATATCTTATTATCAGAAAGGGGAGGAAGGAGCCCTTAGGGACCCCTTTCATAAAGGTACTAATTCCACTTATGAGGGTTCCACTCTCATGCCCTGATCATTTCCTAACACCATCATGTTGGAAATTAAGACTTCAACGTATGAATTTGGGAGTGTTGTGCCAAATTCAAACCACAGCATAATGTTTGGCAGTCAGAGAAGTTTGACTTTCTTGTTGTACACAATCATAAGGACACCTTGTTCCTTAGTGTAGAAAGAATACTTGATTAGGTGGTGTTTGCCCAGATCCTTCTTTGTAAAACTTCTATTATCTGTTTCGATGAAATAATTGTTACCCTTGCTTTGAACAGTACTGGTTTTAATTATAAATTGAATTGTGAACATATTTGACTTCAACATTTCAAAAGAATTTATTTCTGTATAGTATTCTATTATCTGGACCTGCCATTGAGTGTGTGTGCAGTTATTTTTCTTAAATTGTTTTTAACTTAAAAATTTTACTATTAGTAACAGTAATGAAACAACTTTTCACAATAATGTTGACCAGTAATTATTATTTTAAAGCAGGGATATTTTTAATTAGCATTTTCAAGTGTGATACAAATGCAGGGTAAACACTAATATGCAATAGATTGGTGGTAAAACTGGGCTTCTAAGGGCTATTTAAAAGAAGCTTTAAAAGTTATTAGATATGTGAATCATTATAGATAATTAAATTGCTTGAGTGTTCAACTTTGTCTTTAAAATAAATCAACTAAAACATTAGGGAATTCATTTAGAGAAAAAGAGAGGACAAATTGTTCATTCAAAGAAGAAAAATAAACATGTAAAACTTATAATTATTAAGAAGGTACATCAAAAGCCCTCTAATTACATTTTACAATCATGTAAGTGTTGCACATTTGGAAGTTTTGTAGACTAAGTTTGCATGAGGAAATCTCTTGTGTAGGTTAATCTCCCTCAGTAGCACGAAGCAATTCTCCTCACCCGTCTCTAGATGTTATTGCAGCAGCTTATAACACCGGTGGGAGCTTTTCATCTTCTCTCTAAAATGACTACTGAATTCTTAGCTATTGCCACAGGCAACTTACTAAATAAAATGGTTCCATGTCAGGGGTTAAGTCCTGAAAATTTTAGCAACAAAGAAGGTTACAAAATTGTGTTTACGTAAATCATTGTGCCTTTGGAAGCTTTTTTTTTTCTAAAATAACTAAAGAACAGATAAAAATTAGATATTTCATAAAAGGGTATAATGATGTAAGTGTGATAAAGAGCGTTTTGCTTATGTAAATATAGGAATAGTATCAGGGAGAAGAATAATAAGCCATGCTTTGTGAACTTCTTGAATGTTATTTAGGAGTTGGAATAGTCAAGTATTTCTTTTGTACACTCTCATGTTTTCTTTTGCATGTTTGCGTAAGTGTAATCTACACGTTGAAAAACTCAGGCATTTACATTTGTGAGATAGTACAAATCTCAAAAGCTTTTATGAGATGAAATAAAGATCTGGCAAGAAAAATATCTCTTTTTTAGGTGTTGTCCCCACTATTTTTTTGGAAAACAAAATGTGTTTCTTGGTCTGCAAATAAATGGTGAATGAATTTTCATCTTGTATATTTTCAGACATTGTACGCATGTGTGCTGTGTGAGCATTTTCTCATTTATGTTTCCTATCACTGCCCAGGGAAGAGCAATCTCTCATCAGAAACCTAGCAGGTAACTACATGATGAAACATTTTTTTACAGTATTTTATCATTTAAATGTCTTAAACCAAATTATTTATCTTTCCTAATAAAAGATTTTTTAAAAATTAGATACTTAGTCTTTAATATTTCTGGAAATGTTTCTTGCTTTGAAATGTAGAAGACTATTGCAAGTACTGTGGCTTGTCTTAAGAAAATCACCACTCTTAAAAGTCAAATTAATTTAGACTTGGATGTATCTGGCATGAAACTGTTATCACCTACTTAATAATCCATTGGATTAACATAATTCATAAGTATAATTCAGTTTTAAATATACAATCTTTCTTTTCCATATCTCTGTTTAACTAAAGTAACAGAGAAAATAATGCAATAGGAGATACAGACAGTATGATTATTACTCAGTTTCAGTTGTTTGATGTGAAAATATTTGAAAATTAAGTTTTGGATTTTAAAAATCATTACTGTTAAATTCACATAAGAATGGGAAGGAATAATTGTGCTACTGAAGTTCCTGCCTCTACATTAATTAGTTAGAACATTTTACCTACTTCCCTTTGAGAATAGTAATAGGATTCAGGAGACAACCCAACAACCAGCACACATACGCAGGATTTGGCTTTTACAAATTGCATGAGACAAGTGTCATAATAAATTTATTTAATATCCATTCCATGCAACACATTGTGGAATGTTCTATAAAATATTATTTATTATAAATGATCACATTTATATTTGTAAAGAGTTTTATTTCTTAATTTGTAGGGAGGGAAAACTAGACCTAAGCTCTAAAACAGAGTCACCACATCTTGTGATGAGCAAGGTTTTCGTATTCCAGTTTTCTATACTCTTCTTCAACTTTTCAAGTCCCTGTCAGAATGTTTAAGATTCACTAGAATTCCTTTTAGCAACTGAATGAATGAATTGAATTGTATCTTCATGAAAAGAAAACTTTTAAACAGTCATGCATCTAGTCTGTGGCTATGAATCTTTGCACCAGTCTACTGTCTTCCTTTCCCTTCCATATTAAGTAGTAATGTCTTAAAGCAGAGAGTTCTGGGTTTTTCCAACTATTTACTCTCCACTTGTTTGATTATAGTAGAATCTTCAGTGGATTGGGTGGATGATGGCTTGCAAGAGAGGCCCTTTGTTTTGGCAAGTGCCTGAGATCTGGATGTGAGATAAACCAATCTGACTTCAGGCACACTTTACACTGCAGCTAAAGCCACACCCCAGTACCAACAATGCTTATAATATGTTGCAATTCATAAGCAAGAACTAATTGCTAAGCACAGTGTTATACTCTCTGTTCACTTATCTTTAAGCCTCAAAAGACCATGTATGTTGATACCATTATTCCCATTTTTGAACACTATAATAGATTCATAGATGCAGGATAATTTGTCCAAGCTCATACAGTTTGTGAAATTAAGAGTCTGTTTATTTTTCCCTAAAACTATTTTCTTCTACACTGAATTGGGCCAGAACTTCTTTTGATTAAAAAGTGAAAGGAATAAGAAAAGATTACAGAGTACTGATAGGAAAACTTTCTGGGAAATTTCTTTCGTTCAGTACAAGTAGAACACACAAAACACACGGTGTTACCAGTGAATCTCATGGTATTCCTGTTTTTTTACTCACTCTGGGGAGAATACAAGGGAAATATTATTTAAATATTTAATGATTAATTTTTAATTTGCATGATCAGAAGAAACTTTACTATATCATAAAAGAGATTGATTTCTTATCAATCAATACAAGCAATCATTGTGTAGTGATTATGGTCTGCATATGACAAAGTAAAAACATTCATGGATTCTGTGCTGGTAAAGAGGAGTTTATGTCCAGATTTTTTTTATTTTTGTGAAATAAAAACACAGGAAAAAGTCCATGAATGTGTAGCTTTGCAAAAAGGTGGGAAATGGAATGTTACTAGTATGTCAGACTCTCTTTGTGAGCCCTATCCAATTACAATCTGATCTCTCCCTTGTAGAGATTAACATGTCCTTTTCATTGGGATACTTTTGTTTTGCTTTATAATTGTACCATTTAGTTATACATTCATAAGGACTTTAGTTTTTCTTGGCTTACACCTAATGTGTCTTGTCACATGCAGAAGTCATCCATGTATGTATACATTTTCATTGCACTATAGTGTTTCTTTGCATTAGTATGTAGCATTTCGTAGCACAGTTTATTTGTTCAGTTGTGGTTGAATAATTGAGTTTTTTCAACTTCCATACCATTACATGCACTTCTCCTGTGGACATTATTTTGTGTGGCTCTTGGTACAGTTCTACATGCATATTTGTATATCTTGCAGTTTAATTGCTAGCTCAAACTCTAGTGGGTACTATCAAACTGTTTCCTACTTTACACTCTTTCCAAATGCCTAAGCATTTCAGTTGCTACACATCTATGGAACACTTGATGCTGTTGACCTTTGTGAAGTAAACCTTTATGGTTGTTATATTTTAGTTCTAAAACATATCCCAAATGTCTCAGGTGTTTAGAGGTGAGCTTTCACACGTTGACTGTATTATAAGGGCTCTTCCTTCATCAGTGCATTAATCCATTGATGATAGCACAATTTAATGGCCTTTCTGGGAGGTACTGGAAAGTTAAGAGGTGTGGTCTACTTGAAGGGAGAGGATCTTGAGAGTGTGAACCTGAGGACTATATGTGGTTCCTGATCTCTTCATCTCTCTTTCCTTCTCTTTATTCTTCCAGGTTGTTATGACATAAACAGCTATCCTCTGCCTCCTCAGAGGCCCAAAGTAATAGAACCAGCTGACCTTGGTCTAAAACCATTTATCCTGAGCCAAAACAAATGCATCTCCCTTTGCTTTCCTCAGGCATTGTGTCACAGCAATGAAAATCTCTTGACACAATAGTAATGGGAAAGGGTATCTCACATTGGTTTGAACTTTTGATTTCCTAGAGAGTTGTACTCTCCAGAATTTTTCATGCAGTTATTTCCCATTTAAATATTCTCTTTTGTGAAACGCTATCTCAAATCTTTTAACCATTTGTTAATATTGAGTTGTCCATGTGACTTGTGAAGATTTATTTATATTCCACATATAGCACACATTATTTGTAGATAATCTTTTCTTATAGTTTGCATTCTCATTATCTTAATAATGTCTTTCAATTGTATAAGTATTTCTGGCCAACAAAATCTTCGTGTACTCTATCACTTGAACACTGAAAACACTGGCCAAAATATACAAGACTTTTCAATGAACATCAATGAAAAGCAGTAAAATAATGGAGCAGTAAAGTACATTGTTTCCTGAAAAACAGAAAACAAAATTGGTGAGTTCTGCAATAGGCCCAACTTGCTTCACTGAGAAAGTTTCTTGGAATTTTTTTTCTAGGAAGGGAAGATTGAACAGACACACGAAAGACTCTCTGAGTTGAGAAAATAGATCCCAGAATCCAGAGACATCAGTGGGACTAGGACTGGTGGGGCAGAACAAGAAAGAAAAGAAACTCACAGAGAGATCTCTGGAAATATTTAAAAAGTTTCATTCAAGTATTCAGCTAAGCATTGAGGGGAGCATGCAGGTGAGAAAGTGACCTCAAAAGCAGCCATACATGGTGTTTACTCAGGGCAAATAGCACAGCCTGTTCTTATTAGCCAGGATGCAAATTTTATAATTTACAGCTACAC
The DNA here is from genome assembly GCA_004365215.1 of Cuniculus paca. Taxonomy (NCBI): domain Eukaryota; kingdom Metazoa; phylum Chordata; class Mammalia; order Rodentia; family Cuniculidae; genus Cuniculus; species Cuniculus paca. Next base: position 28,503 of record RJWT010005033.1, read on the forward strand.
TTTCAAGTTCCTTTTCTCAATACTACATTACAGTATACCCAGTTAAATGTGAATTTCAAATAGTCTATTGCTATTAGTATTTATGTGTACTAAATATCACGTGGGCATCACAAGTAGTGCTACCAAGAATATAAATAGAATACTATTATATAAGTATTTTCTAAACATAATGTGAGATAACTTTACACTAAAATATTATTTAATTTAATGAGTGTACTATACTTCTATCTACTAAGTTTGGCAACCCTGAAAATAATTAACCTTTCAATATGTACTATTCTGGTCTTGCCTAAAAAATGCTAAAAGTGAGACCCTAAATGATCAAACTGCTTCCAAACAAGTTAACTGTATCATGAAAAAAAACTCAAGAATATGTATATGACAAAAGTATCCAATAGCCAGTATAGTAAAATATATAATATCTGACATCTAGTTTAAAATTATAATGTTTGTGAAGTGGAAAATATGACCAAATTAGAAGAAAAACAATTTATTGTAACAAATGTATAATGAGCAGAGATGTAAGATTATCTGATAATATTATAACATTTATTTTAACTGTATTACATATATAGGATACTAAAGAAAAGATTAGACTGTTAAATAGAGCATCAGAGGTTTTTAAAAAGACTAAATTGAAATTTTATAGAGGAACATTGCATTCTCTGAGATGAAAATTCACCAAATTGTATTAACAGCAGAGCAATTCTCTTTGCAGTGGAAAAGATTAGTGAATTTTAAGAAAACACAAAATGAAACAAAGGGAAATAATAGGATAAAAATAAAATTAAGGAGCCATGGTGTTTTGGACATTGACTTCAGATAATCTAAATATGTGTAATTGGAGTCCTTAGGGGAAGGGTGGAAACATAAATTGAGTATGGAAGAAAAAAAATTAAATCTAGAATAAGTTTCTAATGGACCATAAGGAGGAATTTCTAATAGCTCTGAAATTGGTTTAGAGTGAGATATGTTCTATTGCCTATATTTATTAGCGGTACATACTTGAAATCAGATTCAAGTCTTCCATGGCTAATTAAATTTATTAACCTTTCATTATGTTAACCTAATTTCTCATTCTTTCTGTAGTTTATAAACATTTTATCCATGACTTTGACTGTCTTTTCTCTCTCTCCAAATGATTTCTACCAGGTCTATCTGTCTTCCTGACTATGATTTTCTCCAGCTAAGTGATCAAGAGGCACCTTAAACTCAAAGGACCACCAACTAAATTTGTCACTTTTGAACCTTTCTAACTGACAGAAAATTTAGACTATCGTTTGGCTAGAAGAGGGTAACAACCCCTCTGAAATTTGTTAGAATAATCTGTTTAAGATGCAGAATCTTCTGAATGATAAATATGTTTCTTTTATCTCATGAAAGAACTCGAGTTACCAATTTTTATTACAAATTTTCTATGATTATAAATAGGATTTTAATCTACCAAAGTTGAAATGAAGGACTATACAAATATTTTAATTAAAGTTGAGCATAATTATTGACATCAAAGTCCCATTAAACTAAACTCACTTTAAATGATAATGCTTATAATTTTGGGTTCTTATCAATTTTTTTCTTTTCTCTCAGCAGTGCTGGGGATTGAACTTAGGGTGTTTGCTATGAACTACACCCCTAGCCTATTTTTTTTTTTAGACAGGATCTTGCTTAGTCATTAAATTGTTCAGTCTGGGTTCCAACTCATTATTATAGAGTGCTGGTATAACTGGTGTGCACCACCATGCCCAGGAGGTTTTATTTGAAGTGATAAAATACATTATCTACTAATACTTCCTTCCCCTGTTTTGCAAATGCATAAAGATACAAGGTAATGTGTGAGTCTCCTGAAGTGGCAATATGTATGATAACAAACTAAAAGAAATTTGTAAAATATTTTTATTCATTTATTTTTTAATCTGTTCATCAATTAGTACATGTACATGGTATACAGTACAATGATACACTCTGTGTGAGTTGATACATGTACATAACACATTTTAATTCATTTTTACACCCCTTTTCTCTCTTCTCACTCCCCATTTCCTCCATCTCTTGATCCCAATTCCATTTGAGAAACCTCTGTCTCTCTGTTTTCTATTATCTATTTCTATTTTGCTCTCTATAATTTGGGTTTCTCACATGAGAGAAACTGTGTGATATTTAAACTTGTGCATCTGATTTGTTTCACTTAACACTATGGTCTGCAAGATATTTCTGTTTGCCTACGAATGGCTCAAGTTTATCCTTCTTTATGCTAGAATAGTACTTCTATGTGTGTAAATACCACATTCTCTTTATCCAGTCATCTTATCCAAGATTTAGCAATAATGAATTGTGCAGCTATGAGCATGAGCATACATGTGTCACCATAATGTGATACCTCTAACTCTTTGGAGAAAACACCTAGAAGAATATGTGAGTAAAATGGAATTTCTAGTTCTGTTTTATTAAGAAATTTTCATGCTGATTTCCATAGTAGCAGTAGAAACTATTTTTTTTAACTCTATGGTTTATATTCAAACTGCAGCACCTCTAGTGCAATTCATAGAAGCATTTCTTGATGATAAATGGCTTCCACTGGATAATTATTTGCTCCACCTTACAGCTAATAAAATGATACACTGAAAACGGAAGTGAAGCAAACTCAGAGCTACCCATTTAATATAAAATCCTCTGCTTCTTGTATATTTCTTCAAAAGTAGGAGAAATAACTCCTGCCTATTTGAGGAAGATACTGTCTTGAAGTGAAATGTGGAGTGTGAACTAAGCCACCCCTGAGCAGTCCCTAGACATTCAGTCTCATTCTGATTTCAGTGCAACTCTTGGTTGTCTGGAAGTTAATATTTAAAGCTTACTTCTCTATGTTTAATTAATGCTCCATCTTTAATATTTTAAAGTGTCAGTGAAATACAGTTGAAAGCTCTAGGGGTCTTTTGTTAATCAAGACTTTTTTTTCTAGGAGAAACATTTATTTTATCTAATGAAATCCATGTCTGTGTAGCAACAAAGTATTGCGAGGATTCTATTCATTTCCCCAGGAAGAGATTTCCTGTTTTATGTAGCTTTTATTAATAGCCATGGCACTTTTATCGAGTATCTACTGAGATCATCCTATGGTGTTTCTTCTTTAATCTGTTGCTGTGGTAGTCTGTGCTAAAGAATCTATCTTGCTGTCCTCATGTAGACTCTATGGAATGTATTTCTGTTTTTCATGGAATTTCTTGGTTAATATTTATTTGTTATATCTACCCTGAAATCAAACTAGTTTTTGATATCACATTTGTGTAAGTATTTGAGTATATTATATTCATAATGTAAATTAGGAGTTTCTCTTTTCCGTGGCTTGAAATATTAGTAAA